>CANYBF010177935.1:0-12326 GCA_948192965.1 Dalechampia spathulata
GGGGTGTTTCCACCTCTATATATCAACACATAATGCAAGCTGACAAGACAGTGTGTCATGGATTCAAGAAACTTTCTCCGTTTTCTTTTCATCTTTCTTTGTGCTTCTCTTCTCTTACTCTTCACATGGCTGCATCTTCCCTATACTCCACCGCTCACGGAAACCTCAACGGGCTGTGCCTCCAACTCCCCCTGGTGCGCCTCCAATAATCGCTTCCTCAAGAAACCCCCGAGACCCACCCTCCACCACCATGAATCAGACCTCCCTCGCCACCCTTTAGACCCCTTGACCATTCAAGAACTCAATAAAGTCCGTACGATCTTGAAATCATACGACCTTTTCAAAGCGAGTACTTTCTCACTTCACTCTGTAGTTTTGGAAGAGCCTGAGAAATTCCTTGTACTCCAATGGCGAAAAGGAGACCCCTTGTTGCCAAGAAAGGCAGCCGTTGTGGCACGTGCCAACGGTCAATCTTACTTGCTCATAGTGGACATAAACAGAAGCCATGTTACTGTGCAAGAAACCAACACAGTCTCTGGCTACCCTACCATGACCATCGAGGACATGACTTCAGCCACTTGGGCTCCACTCTCTAACGCTGATTTCAACCGTACCATCATTGAGCGTGGAATTGATCTTAAAGACCTTGCTTGCTTGCCTATTTCTTCAGGTTGGTTCGGCAAGAGGGAGGAGAACAAGAGACTAATTAAGGTACAGTGCTATTCCATGGAAGGAACTGCAAATTTTTACATGAGACCAGTAGAAGGATTGACTGTTCTTCTTAACTTGGACACTAAACAAGTGGTGGAGATATCAGATAAGGGCAAGAGCATTCCTATACCAAAAGCTGCCAACACGGATTATCGCTATTCTTCTCTGTTTGTAAATCAAGAACTTAACCTGGTCAACCCTATTTCTTTAGAGCAACCAAAAGGGCCGAGTTTTACGGTAGAAGACGACCATTTGATGAAATGGGCAAACTGGGAATTTCATCTCAAACCCGACCCGAGAGCCGGGGTTATCATTTCTAATGCCAAAGTCAAAGACCCCGACAGTGGAGCGATGAGAAATGTCATGTACAAAGGTTTCACTTCGGAGTTATTTGTGCCTTACATGGACCCTACTGATGCATGGTATTTTAAGACATATATGGATGCTGGTGAATATGGGTTCGGGTTACAAGCCATGCCACTTGATCCACTCAACGACTGTCCCCGGAATGCCTATTACATGGATGGCGTTTTCGCCGCCGGTGATGGAACTCCATATGTCCGGTCAAACATGATTTGTATGTTCGAAAGTTATGCGGGTGATATAGGGTGGCGCCACTCAGAGAGTCCGATTACAGGCATGCCGGTAAGACTTTTCCGGACTGGAACATGTATTAGATTTCATCAACTTCGCGTTATCTGCAGAATTTCATATCTACTACCTCAATTAATAATTTAATTTGTAAAAATGGGTACTTATTTTCAAATGTGGAGCTTTTGCGTGACGTCGTATCGTGGTCATGACGTTGGTAACACTGAAAGTTGTTGTCGACTTTTGTTTTGGCAGATTAGAGAAGTGAGGCCAAAGGTGACGCTTGTGGTTAGAATGGCAGCATCGGTAGCAAACTACGATTACATAGTTGATTGGGAATTCCAGACAGATGGCTTAATCAGAATCAAGGTCAGTGGTATGATAAATAATCTCTACGAAGAATACTATTCTTAATCTCCAATGAATCATATCAATCCATATAATTATATAAATCTACATTTTTCTATACATACATACATACATACATACATATATATATATATATGGAATTTAGTGTCGTTTGGTCTTTTTCTTGATATAATTACCTGCGGGTGCTATCATATCACTAAAGCAACTTGGTAACAGGTTGGACTTAGCGGAATTTTGATGGTGAAAGGCACATCATACAAGAACATGAATCAAGTGCCAAACCAAGAAAATCTCTATGGCACTCTATTATCAGAAAACGTTATTGGTGTTATTCACGATCATTACGTCACGTTTTACCTTGACATGGACATTGATGGCTCTGATAATTCCTTTGTAAATGTTAATATCCAAAAGAAACAGACCTCTCAAGGTGAATCCCCACGAAGAAGTTACTTGAAAGCTACAAGAAGAGTCGCTAAGACGGAAAAAGATGCGCAGATTAAGCTTAAACTATATGATCCATCAGAATTTCATGTGGTTAACCCGACTAAGAAGACTCGGGTCGGAAATCCAGTCGGGTATAAGGTGGTGCCAGGTGGTACAGCTGCTAGTTTGCTTGATCATGATGATCCTCCACAGAAACGTGCATCTTTTACAAATAACCAAATATGGGTCACCCCATATAACCGGAGCGAGCAATGGGCTGGTGGGTTATTCGTTTACCAGAGCAAAGGTGAAGATACACTAGCAGTCTGGTCTGACAGGTAATGAAAATTCTTTGCAGAACTTTCTTCCAGGATTTGAATTCCCAAACATGAATAACGATTAAAGATTCATTTTAATCAAAGTTTCCAGTTCGAATTATGAAAATACAGGGATTTTAAATCAAGGCAGAAAGGGAACGTTATGATTATTTTTTTTTTGCCTCTTTTGGCAGGGATCGACCCATTGAGAACAAGGACATAGTGGTGTGGTACACATTAGGCTTCCATCACATTCCATGCCAAGAGGATTTTCCAATAATGCCAACAGTATCATCCAGCTTTGATCTAAAGCCTGTCAATTTCTTTGAGAGCAATCCTATCCTTCGGATCCCACCTAATGTTGAGAAAGATTTACCAGTTTGCAAGCCTTCTGATTCTTCTTAAAGATCTTGTTTACATGTAATTTAGTATGTGCTATTTAAGTTAATATTTGGGCTGTACACATTGGTATACCGATGCCATTATCAGTATAAGAATAAGAGATAACCATGTTGAAAAACTTCCAATCCTGCAGCAACTTCTTAGAAATTTTGTCTTGCATCTGGGGAATCTCTAATATTTTAAGAAGAAAAAAGGATAATATTAAACCTCTGATTCAATCAAATTGATCTAAATGAAACATATGAACATGCTACACGTATCTCATGATGCCTTGTTCAGTAAAACAAAAAACAAAAAAGTGGAGCAATATATGTGTCTCTTTTGTTTTGGATTTTTCAGAAAAGCATCTATCTTCCCTCGGAAGTGATGTATGACGTATGGTCAGCACTCCCAAATGGATAACAAGATATGAATTTCTACATATTTTTGTTATCATAATACCAATTAAGAATAAAAGATATCTGGGATCTCCAATGTCTCACAGTTCTTCCCATGTATCTAGTGCTAGTACAAAGTGCTTTTCACTTTAAGATGGCAAAAATGACTCAGTTTTGCAATTACAGATGTCAACAGTTATCTTGGTGCTTTTATCAACAGCGGCCACAATATATCTACAAGTCAGTTCAAGCTTAAAGTAACAACATTGATATGCATTCAAATCATACCTGATTGGTGCCTTTTGATAGTCTCTTTTGGCAAAGTAGCACCTTGTCCAAAGTCTCCAACTACCCAACCTGGCCAATACTGATAAAGTAGACAAGAGAAGCTTCAATTCAGCAACATAATGCACTAAGAAGGTTAAAAAATTACAGTTATCATATACAAATTCAAGTAGAGAAAGTAACAACTGGATGAGGAAATGAATATACAATGATGACATAATTTTAAGCTTTTCTAGAAATCTTGCGTTTTTCTGATTATGTACTCCATTATGCTGGTCTAAGTTCGCCCAATATGCACGATGCTACTATATTCAACGAAGATCCTCTAAACATACAATGTTACAGAATGACTGATTGCATGGATACACATGCATTCGTTCTATATACAATTTCAAGGACTACCTCCATATTCAAAAGGAAATTTGTCTAGCCAAGAATCATCTACAAGAGGGGTTGAACATTCCAACTCAGAAGGCCATTCAGAACTTACATCAATTTCATCATATATAACAGGCTTACATTTTCCGCCCCTACGTTGGTAAATGGTTTGCAACCAAAGATTGCAGTGTACAAAAATCAAATCATTTAATTTTTCAAGCTCTGCTTTGTTGCGTCTCTTGGTGAATAAGCTTTCGAAGGTGCTCCAATTCCATCTGCACCAATGTGAACTACAGGGTTGGCTTAGTATTTTTATAGCAACTCTCTGTAGAGTGGGAATTTCATAGCCGTATCCGGCCCACCAATCACCTACACAATCATCAAGCGATATTAGATGATGTTATAATGATTCTTCATATGCATACTCGTCAAAACAAATAATATATATTCTCAAGATCATAATCACTTTGACCCTTCGGTTTCTCGTAAACTGCTGGCCTCAAACTAGGATGCAGACATGAGTATGACACTCAGAGTCTGTAACATTAAAAACAAATGATAAAATTAACAGGATTATCATCCTCATATGCATCTTGTTCCGAAGCTCCTAAGTGATTCCTATTAACATAGCTGGACAGATGAAAAATGAATTGATCAGCTTTCTCCTATGTAATATCCAAGTTAGGAAAGAAAGAGTTTATACAAGTGAGGCCAACTAATAATTAACTAGAGTTGACCATTTAAGTTCAAAGATTTGGAGCTAATGGAGATAACTCATAACACCCAAGGTTCGTTCCCCATCATGTTTGTAACGAGGATACCTTATGTATAAAGGAAAGAGATTGTAATCTGCCACATCATGGAAGTGAAAAGGGGAGAAAATTAGTCTAAAATAAACTAGACAGCTACTAGTTAATTTGAGTTAATCGTTTTAGATCAATGATTAATGTCTGAAGTACATTGACTGAATAGTTTAATGTAAAACTATATAAACTATCTTGTCCTTTGATGTTTGTGCTGACCATAGACAAACAAAGTCCTCACCCACCACAGAAAAGGATTCTCCAAGTATTGTTTTGGCGTGTCATGTATTGGTGGAAAGGATAACAGAAGCCAATGCTGCTTTAGAGTCTTACACAGTTTTTACATAAGGAGAGGCTATAATGCACTTCAAGACACGTGTGATGTCACTTAGATTAACCGATGAAAGACAGGTACTTCTACATACCTGGAGAATTCAGCGTCCTCCCCATGATTGCAAAATCAGTACCAAGGGCACCTTGGGCATTTATGTATATTGGATGTTCTTTGGTGATTTCTATTTTATCCTTCTCTGACGTGGCCATTTTGATCATAGCTTCTTGAAACCCGTTTCTCATCCTTAAATCAATTTTAAAATTTGGGTTGTAGAATATTGAAGGGTTAAGAAATGCTGCTGCAGCATGTAAAGGAGAGTGGAGCTGTAAGTTCCATCTTCTATCCATTATTTGCCAAATTGGCATATATTTTTCTTCAATGCCCTTGTAATAGTCCTTGATTAAAACCTTTGCCTTCTCAAATCCTTCATATATATACCCCATAGCTGCCATGTCCCCATCAACAATCCTTAAAATTTTGATAAGTGGTTCAGAGATGCTCACAACTTCATGCGCAGACTTCCAAAACCGATCTTGAAACAACAAGGATTTAATGATCTGAGCGTCCGGACGTCCACTTTTCACGGACGATGACCACTCTGAATGAGAGAACATGTGCTTCAAATTGTCCTCTTGGCTAACAATGGCCCGCAAGGAGAGGTAACTACCGAAACATCTAGTTATTCTAGGCTTGATCAGTTCCCTTCCACCAGTGAACTTTCTCATCATATTCAAAGTCCACCCATGGCTGTATATATACCTAATGATGACATCTGCTTCCTCCAAGACTGTATTTACCCACTCCAGTTGACTGATATCCTCCAGAATTTTATCAACGCAGTAAGAAGAACAAGGCGACCAAAACAATGAGCTGTACTTATCCATAAGAAGCCTTCCTGCATAGACATAACTGGCAGCAGTATCATCTGTGATCACTTGGATGACATTTTCCACACCAACCTCCAGGAGAATTGATTCAAACAACTCAAATAAGTACTTACCATCATCTTCATGACCTGATATATCAACTGATTTCAGAAATGTTGTCCCTTTCGAGCATGCAACTGAAAATACAATAACCAATGTGGTTTGTTCATCATTATACCAGCTTTCACACAAGATTGTACAACCTGATTCTCTCCACTCATATCTATATTTCTTATACCGATCATGTATATCACCTTTTATTTTTTCCAACAGGGAGGATCTCAGCTGTTCAAAATTTGGAGCTTTGTAACCCGCTCCACACTCAGCTATAGCATCAAACATCTCCTGATAACACATGGACTTGGCAGCGCTAAAAGCTACAGAATTATGGAAAAAAAACATTGCAATTTTCTTATCAGCATCATCCTGTTTCTGCTTCTGAACATGATCAATTGCTTGCTGTGCACTAGGTGAAGGTTGTGGAAATAACAAAGACGGACAGGCGCTATCGTGCTGACCAGTAGATCCATGATTAGGAAGCATACCACCACTAGCAGAAGAGCTCTCACGATCCTGATCATTGGCCACTCGATCATCCTTGGGTTTCTTGGGGGTCTTCTGTTTCTTAGGAGTACTTAGTATCCTTTGAATGTAGTTTCGTACATCATCAGGGACTTGTGTGCAGGGAACAATATCTTTGTTTTTGATTTGGGCTAAATGAAACTTCATCCTGTAAACCCCTCCACTGAATTCCCTATGACAATAATTACATCTAACTTTCTGTCTAGTTGCATCCACCAAAACACAATGTTCCCAACACGCATCTCTTCCACGAACCATTATCTCTAATAGCAAGTAGCAATTTAGGAAGATTGTTCTAATTTCCCATTTAGTTCATTTCATTTTTTTCAATGACCTACACCTGATTAAACATGAAAAAAAGCACCTTAAGATTCTGCATTTCCCTACTTTCACATCTCTAACACATTCATCCACATTGTTTTTCCTTTTTCCTTTGAAAACATGAAGCGAAAAAGAGTTCTGTACACCTAAATTAACATGAGAGAAAAGGGTTCAGAAACATGAATTAATGGTCCTAAATCTTTTCGACTGTATAATCCACAATCGTTTTGAATGGAAAATGACACCGACCCGATTGGTTTAGGATTAGGTTTTAGCTGAGTTAACAGTTTTAGTTGAGTATCATGCAAGCCATGCACTTCCACTTCTCAAAGTACTTAGTAAACTTCGAACTTTCAAGTAGAAACCAGTGGTTACTGAATTAATTACGCCAAATTGGCTGTAGAAAAAGAAACTCAGGCCAATACAATATCGAGTAGCTTGTGAAAAATGAAAATAAAAATTTACCGACCATGCTAATGAGCACATTTAAAAAAACAATAAGAGGCAACTACATAAGCACAAAATGGAAACTTAACCTCGACTGCAAAATTGACAGGGAAAGAAAGCGAATCACCTGAAAAGACAATTAATTGATCTGAAAGAGAGAAGAAGTCGGAATCTGGCGAAGACTTAGATCGGCGATCTAGAAGGAGTGAAGAAACGAGGAAAAGAAAAAACAACGGCGATACATTAATTATCCTCGCGGGCGCCTTGTCCGTAAGCGTTTACCCTTGCCACGTGATTCCTCCGTGACCCCTTTTTTGGTCAAAAATTATTATCAATCCTTTTCCATTTATTTTGGGAATAAAAATTATTTAAATCTGTTAATAAACTTTTGTATATGATTATTGCATTTTCTCCAACAAAACACATTAATTTCAAATTATTTACTTTAGAAATCCTTTTTATTATCTGATATTAATAAAATGTCCACTCTTAAACAGAACTATGATCAAACATGCGACTTCCTTTACTGGTATGGTGTAGGCTGGTTAAGAAAATTACTGAGAATATACAAGGAACTCAAACAAAGACAGATTGCTTGAGAATATTTACCATCTCCTCGAATATAACTCAGTAAGATCATTAGTCATATTGTCCAAAAACATAAAGATTCACCCAGTTGGAACATGGGTTAGCGATGGAAAGCAATGGATTTAACGAAATCATAAGGTGACATCAAAAATTACAGCATCCGATCCAGTAACTGACGACCAGTGTTTGTTTTATTTGCACCGCAATATTGCAATCATCTTCTTATCTCTCAAACTGACTATTAGTTTCGAATCCCGAATCTCACTAGGAAAATTTCTCTTCATGACAGTCTATTTATCTGCTGAACTGCCTTGCTGCTTAGCTCTCTGAACGCATTCGTAATAGGTCTTAGTCAGAGGAGCACACTTCAGTATATCGTTAGCATTCTCCTTGTAGCAAGCACGGCAAGCATCATAGTCGGCTAAACAAGGCATAGGTTTCTGATATGGAAGCTTGAATTCCTTGTCATGAAGATCCTTTGCTCTTTCTGTTACTTCTTTACTCATCCTGTCATCCTGCATCTGTAGCTTCTCCAGAACCCTTTCACTGTCTTGAATGACAGACTTGATTGCTTCTAACTCACCATTTGCAGAAGGTCCAGGTGGAGTTACCGGCAAAAACATTGGAGGTTGAACCGGCCATCCAGGTGAAGAAACTCCTTTGGACTTTTCAGGACCATCATGATGTTTCTTCTCCTTGGCCTTAGCAGACTCTAGTGGTAGCTTAGGTTTAGTTCTCCTCGGTTTCTTCTTCAACTTCTCACCATCATTAGCAAACCTATTGATCAATTCTGGACTAATCTGAATTGAAAAATCACCCATGATAGCAACCAGCCAGAAAACTTTCACCTGAAAAAATTCACATAAAGGCTTTCTCACTATTTTGATGAACGAGCTCTAAAATGTATTGCATCTATGCTAATATATAAATGTGAAATATATTTACTGTTGCTTATGAACGGTGAACAATTGAAAACAATGTATCATCCATCATGACCTTGAAATTAAGATTTTTCCTCCCCTATAATCAGCAAGGATGTTTCGTTGCATATATATAAAGTTTGCCATCTCCTTAGCTGCACAGTAGAAATTCCTTTTCTATTTGGTGAGTGTTTTCACTGTCCACAGTTCCTCCTTTAAACCTCAAAACAAGGTAAAAGGCCGACTCTTTTGAATATTGTAATCAGCTAATGTTCAACCATTTTGCAATTGTTTGGCAGGAAAAACTCAATCTTTGCAGGAGGGCTTTTCTAGAATTTCTCTCTCGGCGCTACTTAATTCCTTGGCTAACTTGGGCCGTTTCGTATGGGGAAAAGCTTCCATTTCCACTTCTGTTCTTCGATCAAAATCAAATCATTTTCCAGCAAAAGCAAATCACGGCTGATTCTATCTTCACAATGCTCAAGTTTTGCCATATTTGCAGAGATAATGTTCTTAAAGGTTAGAGAGATTCTCTGAAGGCTGTTTGTAAACTAGAAGAATTTCTGTTTTGCTTGGATTCTGTGGTCTTAAATAGTTATTCTGTTGTATTTCAATCGTTTTTAATCCCTAAAATTTCTTCTTATCATGAAAAAAACAAAAATCAATCTCCGTTGATCAGGATTTCTATGTCCAAACAATAGTTATAACCAAGTTCATCAGTTCAACCACGAAATAAAACCCACAAAATTGGATCACATTGTAAACCAGAGAATAGCCAATGATAAAAATATAAAGCATTAGGATTCCAAAAAAAAAACCCAAAACGAAAAACGAAATGAATAAATTAGTGAAATGGGAACCTGAATTTTAGCGTTAACGTTGGCGACGATGTTGCTGCTCTCGATCTCGAGGGTAATAACAGAGAGGAAAAGAAGAGATAGATTGAAATCGATCGAAACCAGAAAGCAGTTTTTTTCCCGGTAGTAGGAAGAAAGAAAACCCTAGAAGAAGCGAATAATAGAGGAGGAAGATGGACAAAAATAAGAAAAAAACTATATAATTATACAAATGATACATTTTTACCTTAAAAACTAAATTTATAACAAATTGAAAAAGTAAATTATTTTGTAAATTAATTTTAGATTAAATTGAAATATTTCTTAAAACATATACATTAAATTAATATATTATTTATATTCTTATATAAATTCTTTACTTTATTATTCGTGTAAAATGTTGTAGGTTTATTATCATAATAATTACTCATTTACATGTACATGTTTTTTAAACAATTTTTATTATTTTCATGAAATTATTTTTTAATAATCATTTTTTGATTTACTATTCATCAAATAAAACATTATTGAAAAATTAAATTATAAAAAATACATTTATAATAAATTGGTAATGTTAAGCAATTTGTATTAATATTAATTTAAAATTATGGGATGATATTACATCTTAACCGTATAATTTTGAAAAAATTATTGTTAACAAATGAAAGAAAAATATCATATTCTTATACTTTGCATAAATTATAACATATCATATCACATTCAGATATAAAATAATTAGGTTATTATATTAATAATTATTATAATACATTAAGATAAAAATTAAAATTAAAATTTGGTTATACAATGTATGTAAATGTTTAGTTAGATTTATTAAATTAAAACATAAAGCACAATCATCAATTAAGTGTATTTTTATTTTAATTAACATATTTAATGAATTATATAATACATTTATATTAATAAAATATATTAAATTATTGAAATTAATAAAACTCATTGAAGTAAATTAATTAAAGTATTTTTTAATCAGTAAAGTTATTATTATTTATTATTTTGTAACAACCAAATTTATCAATATTAATCATAAACTCGCAAAGTAATATAAATTAAAACTCATTTATTGAATATTTTTCTAAGTTAAAAATTTTAATTGCTGAGTAAATAATATGTAAAATTGATATGTGTAGATATCAAAAAAATTCAAATTAATTTTTAGATCAATTAAATAAATATTTTTGATCTATGAAATTAATTAGATTAAATAATTTTTTTAATCTAATAAATGAAATATATTTTGTGGATCAATTAAATAAATATTTTTTTAATCTATAAAATAATTAGATTAAATGATTATCTTAATCTAATAAATTAAATAGATTTTAAACCAATCAAAATTATCCGGTTTATTATCTAAATTTAAATTATTTTAATAGTAAGATAAATACTATTAAAATAATAAATAAATGAAGGGATAATTGTTTTGAAATGAAGATATGGGTTAAATCTGTAAATTTCTTCTCTTTCAAATCACTATAAATAGGAGGCATTCATTCATTCCAAAATACACATTTTAGAAGCTAGAAACTAGATGTCAGAAGCAACAAGAAGCTCACAAGCTACAAGCTCTCTAAGCATTCAATAGCTCAATGTGTTCTTCTAGATCAAAGGTATTCTTCAAGTTCATCAAGACGTTCAAGGAGTCCATCAAGTTGTTCATCAAGTTCATCAAAGTGTTCTTCATCCAAAGTGAAGTTTGATTCAAGATCAAGCCCCTAAAGCATTTGAATCGTGTTATTCATCAAAAATCAAGTTTAATTCAAAATCAAGCTACAAAAATCCTTGAATCAAGTTCTTGCTTCAAAATTCGAATTGGTGGATTTAAATTCTTTATTATAGAATTTTATATTAGATATTGTAACCCGCTTCAAATTAATAAAATTATTTGTTGCTCAATTTCTAATTCAATTCATTTTATTTTATAGATTTCGCGCGCTACAATATGATTCAAAAAATTACTAGATATTAAAATTTTTAAAATAATAAATTAATTATAAATCTTATAAATAGATATATGAATTGATAAAATTAAATTATTATTTTTTTATTTTACTAAATAATCATGAAAATAAAATAGTAAAATTTACTTTATTTCTTTCCTTGCAATTAATATGAATACCACACAAAAAGAAAATCAAAGTCTGTCACACCAGCCCATACCTGGAACAACATGCTCCCGTAGCATACACAATGATCTACCGTATGGAAAACCGCTGTATACACTACAAGGGATACCTGTACATACATACAAATAAACGTCGTATGGGGACCTCCTGTAGTATGGAGGTAAACTCCGTAAACAGAACCAAACATAACCCTGGATAACATACATTCAAAGGAATGTACAAGCTTATAACAAAAGTATATTTATTAATATACAACGGTTCTGATTACATTATCCGTGCAACCACCATTTAAACTACAAATATATTACTGCCTCACAAAACTATACAAGCCAATACATAAGGTTACAAAAAGAAGCTAAGCTCGGTTGCTCCAGACCACCTTGAGACGGGAATTCACTGTTGAATCCACCTCTCCGCTGACGACCGCAATCACTGCTCTGGGCCTTCTGCTGGAGGCTCGGAACCTACGTTCATCAATTGACAAACGCTGAGTCGAAGACTCAGTGGTACTAGCTAACACGCATACAAAACATAGATAAACATGTCCAATCACAAGCAATCGATGTAAT
>CANYBF010177945.1:0-10893 GCA_948192965.1 Dalechampia spathulata
CAGAAATTTTATTATAGTTTAAAATGTTTATGAAAGTGATGATGTTGGTTAGTTATATGTTAAGCAATGTATATTGCTATAAAATTATGATGACATGAAGTTATATGATTTTTAGCATTAGAAAATCTAATGACATAAGAATATGATATTTCAAGCAATTTAATTATTGATATAGTAAAATGGAAATTATAATGTCTAAATGATATGTATATTTTTACGAGTAATGAAATGAAAGGGTAGTAGCATATGGTAAACGATATTGAATTAAGGCTATTTTTATAGAATTAAATGAAAAGGCTAATGCATTTAAAGAAATGAGTAACATGTTTTATGGAGATAAATTTGATAATGTTTTGATTAGACTGAATAATGATCTGTCTATTTATGAAATGAATATATGATGTTTGTGTAGAGATGTTAAGAAAAAGTATTTTCATGATGTTATATTTATGATGAAGTGAATACAAGAACTGATATGTTACATGATATAATTATGATTATATTTTCCTATGTTATGTGTTGAAGCACCACTGAGTTATATACTCAACGTTCATCATTTGATGGACGTAGGTTAAAAGATAGGTGGTAAGCATGGATTCTCAAAGCACCAATTCAACAGAAGACTCTTTGAAGGCAAGGACTTGGAGTATATTCTTAAAGCACCAATTCAGCAGAAGACTCTTTGAAGGTAAGGATTTGGAGTATATTAAAGTTAATAATTAAATTGATTAAGCAAGTTAAAATAATATTAGGGCAGTAAATATGAAAATGTTATTTGGGACCAATACTTTCGCAAAGCTTAGATCGGTGCACAAATATTATAAGTATATATTTAATAAAAATTTTATGTATCCCTTGTAGAGTAATTAGTGATTTCTATTATATGAGATCATTAATTATTCTACGGGAGTATGTCGCACCTTCAAAAGGCGTGGCATTCCACATGAGAAGAATCAAATGGCTGATGCTTTGGTCACACTGGCTTCAGTGTACGAATGACCATAGTGTTATGTTCAGCTTGTATTCATTGAATAGTTGAGGATTCCTTGTTATGAGGGAGAATGGGTTATGGCACTAGACCAGTAAGATGAGGCTCCATGGTATGGTAATATCATGAATTTTCTGAGAACCAGTGCTTACCCAGGGGTAGCCAACAAGATTGATAAGCTAGTTTTGTAGTGGTTAGCAGCTAACTTTACCTGGCACCAGGGTTTTCTCTATAGAAGAATAGTTGATAATCTGCAACTTTAATGTCGAGTAAGGAGATTGACATAGTCATGTAGACAGTGCACGTTAATGTCTGTGGGCCGTACATGAATAAGTTTTCTCTATATAAAAGGATCCTTCATTAATGATATTTCTAGCTTATCATAGAGATAGACTGTGTGAAATTTATACGATGATGTCATGAGTGTCAGATTCATGAAGATCTAAGCCATGTATTGTCAATTGAATTACAGAATTTGATGACACCATAGCCTTTCTCAGTTTGGGTAATCAATATTATAGGTGAGATTCATCCTAATGCTTCTAATGAGCATCGATACATATTGGTGGTCGTTGAATACTTCTCCAAGTGGGTGAAAGCAAAATCCTATAGTAAACTGGGGGCAAAGCAGGTTGCCAAGTTCATAGAGAAGAATCTCATATGTTCATATGGGGTACCACGTCATTTAGTATCTGATAATGGAGTGCAGTTCTAAGGCTAAGTGTTTGATTTACTAAAGAAATATAGGATTGAGCATCATCGATCTTCTCCATATCACCTCAAGCTAATGGGGTAGTCAAAGTGGCTAACAAGATGATCAAATGGATCTTGGCTAAGATAGTACAGACTTATCAAGAAGGGTATAAGCAGTTGCCAGTTGCCTTATAGGGTTACAGAATCACTGCAAGGAGTCATACGGGTGCTACTCCCTATTCCTTAGTTTATAAGATAAAAGTCGTATTACCAATCAAAGAGGAGCTGAAGTCACTTCAAATTATTTTGGAAGCTCAATTGCCAGAGGCTAAGTGGAAGAGGGTTAGATATAAACAGCTGGTTGTTATTGATGAGAAGAGGCTAAAGGCTTTCTATCATTTATAGCTTTACAAGAAATGCATGACGAGTACATTTAATAAGAAGGTCAATCTTGTTGCCATATGAGAAGGTGATTTAGTTCTGAAGTAAGTCAGATTAATTATCTGCAACTCACGTAGAAAGTTTAGACCTAACTGGGAGGACCTATTTCTAGTTAAGAATATTTTATCTAAAGGCACTATCCGTATTTTAGATTTTGAAGGAATTAAGTTCTTTGAGCTTGTCAACTTTGATCGGCTGAAGAGGTATTTTATCTAGAGTAAAAGGTAAAAATGAGAGAAAAATAAAAACAAAAGTCTAGTGAGTTGAAAACCTGCATAGATAGTTCATGTAAAAATTAAGATAAAGAAAACATGCTTGCTTGATGAGTTAAAAATCTGCTTGGACAGCTCATGCAAAAGTTAAAACTCTTAAACGGAAAAGGAGAGTGCTAAAATAATTAATAATAAAATCTTGCATGGGACTAGTCAATGATAGGGATCAAGTCTGATGCATATTGGAGCTTTTATGCTACTTTTAACATCTTTCATGCAAATGTTTCAATCTCATCAATGTAAATGGAATACATGTTCATGAACTAAGCCATAAGTAATACTAATTTCAAACATAAAACATTGCCTTTCTTTGTTGCATATAATTTGGTTGCCTAACAGTTCTTGTAGTACAGAATCCTAAGTAGGGTGCTACACCCATAACTTATACTCATTATTTGTAGTAGATCTAGCTCAAGGGATCTCTACGAGCATGATCCTATGGTGAGGCTAGGTCCTCTCTACCTACTCAAAAAAGTAGAATAATAATCATCCTCCATCAATTAAAGGATAATCTATATGTGGTCGTACTGATAATAGACTCTAGTAGGACTGTAATGAGTGCAACATCTAAATTCCAATAGCAAAATGCAGTCTATGTATATCCTCACCATCATGTGTGGTATATGCTATCAAGGACAAGTCCACCTGACCTCACTTTAGGGGATGGCAATCATCCACTTAACCCAACAATCGAATGCCAACATCCTTACCTCACCAAAGGTGTAGCCTCTTCTTATATGATTACAAGATGCATACCTATCTAGATCATTTGCTGTTGGTATAAGGATCCCCAGCTTCTCTTAAAGCCATATTTGTAAAAAACAAATAACAAGAAAAGCTCATTGAGTTGAAAACCTTGCAAAAGGTTGCTTAGGTAAAAATTAGAGTGACTCGCTGAATTGATAACCTAAATGGGCAGTTCAAGCAAAAGTTAGGATTCAAAGTAAAATCAAATAGCTTGATGAGATAAAAACCTCATAAGAGGTGAATCATGTAAAAATTAAGGTAAAAATACAGCTTTTCTAAGTTGAAAACCTGTAAAGGCAACTTAGAATTTGTACTTGTAGCAGAAGCAGACTACCGTTAAACCATCCGAACTAATCCCATCTCACTTTATCCAACCCAAGGATTGTCTTTGCCATGATCATTGGAAAAGGGGTCCATCCCAACTCCATTTGGTCTATCACTGGACCAATCATTAGATCCTCATGACCGGATAGGTCGACGAATAGAAACTATGCTAGTAGTTTGAATCCTACTACCATCGACCATGAAGTGGTAGTCACCAGCTTATGGCTACACAGCTGAAAGATAGCAGTAACACTTACCTCCTTTTATAGTAAGTAGTGACCTTGCTATCATTGGACTGACATCCAATGCCTTGATCAGATAAAGAACTACCTCTCTGGTTGGAACTAGCATTGCTAGTATTGCTGTTATACTATGACATTTAGGTATTTTCTCTAAACCATTTCAATTTCAATTTTACTGATAAATTACTTGTCTATTTCTAGCATAGACATAAAATTGATCTAGTGAATGATCAGTTTCAATCAAGCCTTTAACTAGGTAGTGTCGAATTCTAGTAGTATGTCTCAAATACTATCTTTAGAGATGTAAGACATGTATTTGATGACATGAGAATTGATCCAACAGTTGATTACTTCAAAATCAATAGTTGTTTGACCTTAATCCAATAGTTGATCATCTAGGTTCCATAGTTGACCACCAGATCCAACAACGATCATGAAATCAAGCATTTGATTCCTAAACCCTAGCAGCAGACATCTGGGTTGATTTTTGAGCCTCACAGTTGCCTCATCCAAGAACCAAGCTCCCAATGGGTTATATTTTATTTCTTATATGGGTTGCAAGCCTTATTATGAGCACCTAATCAACATTAATCACCTCGTTGAGCACTAGGCTTCCATTCGCCAAATTGGGTCACAAGCCTTGCCCAAGCACCGGGCTCCCAATAGTAGTATTGGCTTACTTTATTGATTTTCCTATCTAATGGAGTTACAAGCCTTAACATTAGCATCACATGGTTAGTATTGATCACCTCGCCTAAGCATTGGACTCCCAATGAGTACTCCTTAATAGAGTTGTAAGTTTTGACCTAAGCACCAAACTCCCAATATCAAAACTGGGCCATGAGACTTAATATCCTTAGTAGATTACATTTTCTTCCTCAGTGGAGTTTCAAGATTCAGTATGAGTATCTTGATTAAGTTTTCCTTAGTAGATCACTTTCACATCCTTAATGAACCCTAATTTTTTCTAGTGGAGTTGCAAGCCTCAGCATGAGCATCCTATAAGCCTTAGCATAAGCATTGAGCCCTGATACAAGCATCAGTCAGGTATTTCCTTTACTTTAGTGAAAGTCATGTTATGATTAGGTCTTATTTTGATGACTTTTGCTTGTAATGCCTCAAAATGATCTTAATTAGAGGGTAAACTATAAACCCTGACTTTTCACCCACACGTTGTAACTTTAGGTTTTCTTTGATCAGCTTGGTACAGGTCCTTGACTTTGATCTTGATTTGCATACATGCCTTTTATCCTCTCACAAGTGTTATAGACATGCAAAGCATGTTACATTTTTCTTATGGAAGGCGGAGCACATAACATGTATTTTATGATATGCAGAGCATATAGTGCTATATGTTGTTCATGTTCAAAACATATATGCATGATACGTGACCTTTTCCCATACAAATCTAATATGCTCCATATGTCACCATGCATTTATGGTATATTTGATGCTTGTTAGACATAGGACACACATCCCAATGTGCCCCCATTAGGCAGTGCACATAGGCAATTTTTGCTACATACTATGCATGTACTGCTACATGTTGTGCATATAGCCTTTTTTCTAAGCTATATGCTGCACATATAACACTGCTTGTTGCGCACATTCAGTGTAATTTCATAGAATCCCATATTGTTTACATGCTTTTGGCAACTTATGACCCTCACCTATAAATATGAGCCATATGTTTATGGGAAAGAGGTCCAAAAATTAAGAATTACACCCAAACTCTATCAATTTCATTTCTCACTTAATTAAGTTGTTAATTAGGATTAGAGATTAATTAATCCTACTTTAAATCCCCAATCATATTTTAGAATAAAGTTTTGGAAGCTAATCTATTGGTGAGTGTGGGATGCCTATTCTTTTTCTCATTTTCTCTTAATTTCATTATGGGTTTGTGATTTTTGCTTTGTTTTTCATTGATTGGCTTTAATCATGAATGTAATAATGGCATTCATAGCTTTTTCATAGCTTGAATGATTTAGGATAGTCATAAATTTGTTTAGATTTATGATTTGATTCATATTTTTGCTTAAATACATGACTTTTTCCTGTTTTTGCATGTTACATGTGGTGCATATCATAGTATATATGGTGCATATAGCCTATGTGTTGCACACATCATGCTATATATGGCACATATAGTTGCCTATTTTCCTAGATTTTCATGATTTCTCAATTATTTTCACTTGTTTTTCAATTTTTATCAAAGTTTTCAGTAGCATTAGTGGTTTCATAGTAACCTTAATGATTTGAATTCATCATACATTGATCCAACATGATTAATTTTGGCTTCAAAATTAATTTTCAAATTAAATACTTATTTCATTTGATGTTTAGTGCAATTGATTATTTAATTTGATGTTTAGTACAATTGATATGATTGGCTTGGATTAGATGTGTTTTCTATCTTTAATTAACACTTGAATGATATTAGAGTCTTCCAATTTCATTATGCCATGATTGATTTGGGTTGAATTTGCTATTAAATCAATTTATTCCTTTATTTTCTCAATTAAATGTCATTTTAATTATGTTTAATGTTGTCACTTGACATGATTTTCTTCATTGGATGATGATTCATTTCTAAGTGATTCTACATGTGATCTTAGAATCTTCTAATTATGCTTCTAATTGATTTTGCTCAAAATTGATTATTTTTCATGATTTTCATGACCTAACTCATGTTTATTCTTGCATTTTTATGAGTGTTTCCATTATATTCATCAAACTTTGGCCCTTGATTCATACTTTCACATGGAATTAGATTGGTCATTCATGCCTTACATTTCATTTATTGCCTAACAATTATTCCTTGTTTACATTTCCATTTATGTATTTTAGCTCATGTTGCCCAAGGTCATTTTTCTTAAGTGGAGGAGATATTGCTTAATGTCTTGAATTTTTGTATCATTGAAGATCCTTTGTGATAGAATAGGCTTCTATTTTATTCCTTCGACATGTATGATTTAGCCTTATTTCATCATGTATCCCCGTATCTCTCTCGATCCCTTTCCCTAGGCCATTATTAATTTTTTCATTCATGTTACTATGCTTGTTTTATCATTGCTATATGATGTATGTTATGCCATGTCATCCTTTACATATCATGCCTATGCCATGTCACCTTTTACATGTCATGTTTATGTTATGTCATCTTTCATATGTCATGCTTATGCCATGTCATTTTTCACATGTCATTGCTATGTCATGAAATCTTTCACTTATCATGCTTATGTCATGTCATCATTTCATATGTCATATCTATGCCATGTTATTTTTCATATATCATGCTTATATCATATCATGCCGATATCATGTTATTTTTCACATGTCATGTGTATGTCATGTCAGCTTTCTCATGTCATCTCTTATATATCATGCCTATGCCATGTCATTTCTCACATGCTATGTTTCATTCACCATGATTGCCACATCATGATGTCATACTATGATTATCATATCATATTTGCCATTTTATGCTTGTTATGATTGTTGTCATACTATAATGCATTGTGTGCTTATTTCATGCTTATGAATACTTGTCTGCCTAGGATAATTAACTCAACTAAAATGGTAAAATTGAATTTGAAACTTTGAGGGAATAGATCTTCACCACCCTAACCCATCTCTAAAGGGTTTGACTTAGTACTCATGCTATGGATCGATTGGATAAAATTCAGAACCATTCAATGGTGACTCCATCTTGTTACTCTTTTGAGTCCATCTCATTCCTCGAGGTAGCCTCTCAAGAAGATTACACTTATGCTCTAAGCAGGCCCCCGATCCATGTGTCGTAAGCCTCGCTATGGGTCACAATGAAAGCCCTGCGTATAATAAGCAAATGAAAGGTGCTTAAGGTTTTTGTTGGTATATAAAAATGATAAAGGAAAAGAGGGTATGCTTTATTACCTTAGTGTAATGATTAATAGGTTGGAGCTAAACTAGTCACTCATTGAGAAGATATGCTTAGCCTAAATGTTTGAAACTAAGAAGCTAAAACAGTATTTGCAGGCTCATACTATGCATTTAACTTTTAAAATAGATTTTATCAAATATACCTTATTAAGACTTATTCTCAAGGTTGGTTAAATGGGCAGTTTTATGAAATATAAAATTATCTATATGCCATAAAAGATAATTATAGGACAAATTCTTGCAAAATTCTTAGTTGATCACCTTATTACTAATCATTAGGAGTTTTCTGATAATCTTCCCAATAAGGAAATTTTCTTTATAGAAGTTTTGGGACCTTCAAATATAATAGCCTAATTTGATGATTGCCTCCACAACCCAACATAACACCTTTCCAACATGCTTTATCCTTACTCACGTGCTTCCCAAGGAAACTTACCTATGAATTTCTTACGAAATGAGCACTAAAAAGGTAAGTGTACCTTATTGGTATGGATAGTATCTATCTAATTGCTTAAGCTATTCTTAATTGTATAGTCTCATACTTGCAAAATCTTAAAATTACTAAACTGTGCGGTCACGTCCTTACACAGTCTTAGGATCCCTCTTCTTCAAGTGTAGGATCAGCTCATTCATGTGCCCTTCCATCTAGAAGCTTGTTAAGAGCTACTCTTTATCCATGTTCTCTCTAGCATCGGTGTCCACTCCCCACCCTCATCAGCCCCAGGTGTCATATGCCTACCAGTTTTTGCTTGGTTTACCCCCAAACCATACTATACCAGGAGAGTTCCTAGCTTTGATACCAAATTGTAATAGCCTGATTTGACAACTACCTCCAACACCTAACATAAGACGTTTCTAGCATGCTTTATCCTAAGAGGTCACTTATCCTATAATTACTCTAAGCTAAGCACACTTAATTATAAAGTTTTTACATAATGAGCATTAAAAAGGTAGGTGCACCTTGTTGGCATGGATAGTACTTATCTAATTACTTAAGCTATTCTCAATTGTACAGTCTCATACCTACATAATCTTGAAATCACTCAACTGTGCCGCTCCATCTCTATACAGTCTTAGGATCCCTCTTCTTTGGGTGTAGGAACAGTTCATTCATGTGCCCTTCTGCCTAAAAGCTTGCCTGGAGTCGCTCCTTATCCATGCTCTTTTTAGCACTGGCACCCATTCCCCACCCTCGTCAACCCCGACTGTCACATGGAAGATGTTCTTTGATGGAGCATCTAAGCAAGAAGGTGCATGAGCTATAGTTGTTTTCCTCAACCCAAAAGGTGAAGTTCTATCATTAGTATTCACCTTGATAGAAAGATGCTCAAATAATATAACAGAGCACCAAGCTTTTATCCTTGGACTAGATATAACAACTAACATGGGGCTATGAAATATTGAAGTATTTAGAAATTTTAAATTAATTATTAATCAAATTTTATCAATTTATAAGGTAAAGAAAGTTGATTTTTTATCATATTATAGGTATGCATTAAAGCTACTTAATTAGTTTGATACTTTCTTAATCAAGCATATGCTATGAGAGGAAAATTAAGAAGCTAATACTTTAGCAAACTTAGCATCGATAATGTCATTATTAAATGGTGCAGTTGAAGTTCCTATATGCTAAAGATGGATTGTGTCATCATCACTTCAACTTGAAAATGAAGATAAAGAGGAAATAATGAATCATATTTATGTATATTAAACTAATATGGAAGATTGATGCTAACCGCTCATTGATTATTTGGAACACGGGAAACTGCCCAAAGATGTACACTATAAAACTAAAGTTAAGAAGTGAGCATCTATATTTATTTATTATAAATGGATTTTATATAAATGTTCCTTTGATGGTGTTTTTCTGCATTGCTTTAGGGAAAATGAAGTTGTTAAAGTTATGTAGCTCATAAATCTGATCCAAAGCTTCACTTCCAAATTAACAAGATGGGGTATTATTAGCTTACAATGGTAAAAGATTGCATGAAATATGCCAAAAGATATCAAGAGTGCTAATTTCATGCAAATTTGATATGCCACCTTCATAGTTGTTACATTTAATTATTGCATCTTAGCCTTTTAATACTTAGGGACTAAACATGCTTGGACCTCTACTAAAAGTTTTAGGTACTCATTTTTACATCTTGGCTACAATACGTTATTTCTCTAAATAGGTTGAAACTATAACATATAAAGAATTGAAAGGGGAAATAGTTGTAAGCATCATGAACAGTCTCCAATACATAGAAACGATTAATTATTCTACAAGGGATGTTTTTTTTCTATTGCATTAAAAATAAACTTTACAATTGCAAAACTTATAATTGAAAAGCATTTGCGATTTGGAATTTAATCAAATGATACATGTAAAATTCTTATTTAATGAAAGACATTTAAGAATGTTTGAACTCACATTGCACCCATGTTTTTAACTAGCTTATTACAATATTCTATTATATAAAATTCCTATATAAAATAAAACATAAAACCCTTCCAAGCCCTTGCCTTCAATATGAGTCCTGCTGAACTGGTGTTTTGGAATTCGTGTCCTCCAATTACCTGTTAACCTGTGTCCATCAAATGACGAATGCTGAGTATAAAACTCAGTGTTGCTATAAACAAAATCAAAGACATCACGTTTAAATCAATCATAATGATCTACATTAATCACTGTCACCATATCATTTCTTACTCTTTAAATATCTCTTATTTTCTATTAACAATAATGCCTAAAGCATTATTTACTATTCATAAATCACTATGCATCTAGTACTATGCACACTTTTCTATTCATCTATACCTTTCCATGACCTTTTTGATATACCTATGAGCAATACAAGTTTCATGCTAGGTATACCTTCTATTTAAACTAGGCCAGTAGTATGAGCAATACAAGTTTCATGCTAGGTATACCTTCTATTTAAACTAGGCCAGTAGTTTACATTATCATTATTACATCAAATCATTAACATATTAAAGCTTTACTCATATAAACATCTTTTCTTTAGCATGTTCATTTCTGTTCTTGAGCCTGAGCTCAATTAACTATATATCATTTCCTCTGTGGCATAATTATGCCCTGTGTATTAGCTATGTAATGTCTGTTTATCACATGACTGTACGATTCCTTAAAGGAATCCATTAATTCTGTAAACATTTCTTTATAAGCACAATTGTAGTGCATTCACTGTTCCATTATCTTTACTTTTATGATACAAAAATGGAAATGCATGCCTGTGAAAATGAGAATGCAATCATG
>CANYBF010178080.1:0-22988 GCA_948192965.1 Dalechampia spathulata
AAATCAAACTCATTTTGCAAAACATTTTTATCCTTAATGATGCATGCATGCTTGTGCTTAAGTGATTTATACTTTTTAAGCAAAAGATTGTTCTTTTCTACCAATGCTTCTAAAGCACCATAATCATCATCATCATCATCATTAAGCTCATCATTGCTATAGTAAGATTGAGATGATGTAGTTACCTCATCCTTTTCATCCTTACTTAGGATTGCCATGAAGCATAGATTGGTGGCTCCTTCATCATGGGACATTGCCTCACTTGACTCGGTATCATCATCCCATGTAGCTTTCAATGCCTTCTTCTTGAAAGGCTTGGATGGCTTGTTGAGGAGAGGACACTCATTCCTCATGTGTCCAGGTTTATTGCATTCAAAACACATGATTTAATTTCTCCTTGGATGTCTCTACGATTGGAGTCCCTTCGATTGAAATCTCTTCTTGGCTCAAATGGCTTCTTACCATCCCTTTCATTCTTCTTCTTAATGAAGTTCTTTACACGCTTGGAAAGAAGAGCCATTTCATCTTTAAGGTCTCCTTCGCTAGTTGAAGAGGAATCTTCCTCTTTAGTAGCTTTGAGTGCAATGCCTTGTCTTTTGTCTTCCTCAACTCCTTGCTTAAGAGTTATCTCATGTGTGAGAAGTTTTCCAAGAAGCACATCCGTAGACAAAACAGCCAAGTCATTTGCTTCTTCTATTGATGTTACCTTAGCCTCCCAATCTTTCTTTGGTAAAACTCGTAAGATCTTGTTGTTGATGTCTTCTCTTTGGTACATCTTGCCGAGCTTCATTAAGCCATTTACGATCTCCATAAGTCGGTTGTACATCGCAGAAACTAACTTGCTTGCTTTCATCTTGAATAATTCATATTCATATGTAAGCAATTAAATCTTCTTATTACAAACTTGGTTGGTTCCTTCATGGTGTGTTTCTAAGGCAATCCACACTTGTCTAGCTGTGACACAATGAGACACCTGACCAAATTCTTCACGACTTATCGCACAGTAGAGCATGTTCATTACCTTCTTGTTGTTGCAATTTGCATTCTTTTCTTCTAGTGTCCAATCATCTTTATCCTTAAGAGAAACAGCTCCTTCAATGGTGATTGTAGGTAGAGAGTATTCCTTCCTTAGTATATCAAATAATTCACATCTATTGTTGTCCAAAAAAACTTCCATCCGATGTTTCCAATATGGATAATCGGTTCCATCAAAGTAGGGGGGGTCTTGTATAAGATTGACTCTCAGTTGCCATATGATCTTTTACTCAAGAATTTTACTTCTTCTAACAATGAGCACCAAATGCTCTGATACCAAATGAAATTCCTAGAACCGCTGGCAACACGTGCGATTTATAGTGGTTCAGCCAACTCTTGCCTACGTCCACTTTCTCCTAAGTGTCAACTTAGGGTTCCACTAGAATCACAATCAATTTACAAAAGCATTCCCAAATGAATCCAATACCCTAGTGTTTTCAAGGCTTACACTCTAACCTTTACAATATGAACTCACAATCAACTCAAAATACAAGTTAATCCCCAATGGATTAAGCTCACACCAATCCCACAAAGATAAAACCAAATCTCTAGGTAGTAGGATTACAAACAATAAAGCAATTGAAGAAACAAGCTTGAACTTACTTGTGACAGATGAATATAGCTCAAAAACGAATGTTCTGCAAGTGTATTTTCGTTAGGAATGAAAGTATCAAAATTATATATAGAAAACTAGTCGTTTCTTAAACTTAAAACCTAATTTTATAAGTCATGTATGACCGTACTGTATTTGTACGCCTGTACGGATTCAAAACTATCCTTTAGAAAATGGGAGGGAACTGTGGTACGGCCGTACCACCACTTGGTACGCCAGTACCAACCCAAGTTTCCTAACAAACAATTTTCCTGCGAGCTCGCGTACAACCGTACCAACCAATGGTACGCCCGTACCAAAGCAGGTTTCCTGACAAACCAAATTCCTGTGAGCTTGCATACGGCCGTACCAACCAATGGTATGCCCGTACCAAACTCAATGGAACAATACCTACTAGGTACGGCCAGCCGTATGGCCGTACCACACATAAACGATAGTTGGTACGCCCGTACCACATTAAAAATACTTAGAAATTTGAAAATAACTTAAATTGACTCACATGTGACTCAACAATCAAAACCTATGGTCTAACATGATGGTATAAAGAGTTATTCACAGAGAATTATTATAATGATATTTCATTATTGATTGTATAATTTATTGGCTGCAATATATTAATTATGATATAATGTTATAATTATTCATTAATTATTTTATTTATTATTTATATTTATTATAAAAAGATAATCGAATTTTATTCACAGTATAGTTATTATTAGACACTACTGAGTTTTATACTCAACGTTTATTATTCAATGAATGCAAGTCAGGATAGTTCAATAGGACATCCAGATCAGTGAAGCACCAAAGTAGTCAAGATTGTATAACTCTTGGATACACATTTTAACAGTATAATGTATTCCTAACAGATGTCTTTATTATGCAATTATCATTGTATAGTTTATAGGCAATAAAATATTTTGTACTTATATAATAATAGAAAAGCTAAAATTACCTAATGTGTAGCTTGTTTAAATTATATGAATGATATAAATACAACAAATATTTGATGGTATACCATAATTTATATGTGTATATTTTATACAAACAGGTAATAAAATAAATAGTTATAATTACAAATCATATATAAATTCTATCAAAGTAAAAGAAAATTCATAAATTCTTTGTAAAGTGATTAATGGATTCTTAATTGTAAAATATTTATTAATTATTTTATGAGAGCATGTTCACTGGTCGAGTGTGATATAAATCAACTCCCAAGATTCCTTAAAATCTTTGGTTAAGTTGAAATTACTCCCACTAGTATTTGTGATGAATAAAATTGAAGGAAAGAAGAAGAAATTTGTTAGAGAAATTTGAGAGTAACTTTTATAAGAGTTCGGCTAAGTTTTCTAATTTTCTTCCTCATTCCTCTCCATCCTTTCTTATTTATAGATCCAAGGAGGATTAATTAGAAAAAGATTAATTAGTATTAAGTGAAAGATTGTCAACATTTCATTGGTCCTTTCCACCTTAATTAACCTAATCTCCTAGTTAGTTTGTTAATTGAAGAAAAATGAATAATGCCCAAGGGTAACCTAAATATATCAACTCCCTCATCTCCTCAATCCCTTTATTTTACTCTAAACCGGCCTTGTCAACCCTATTTTATTTTATTTATTTATTTTTATTTATCATCAAGTTAGTTCATAATTAATTCAAACCGTCATTCATCTCATTCAAATAAATTAGAGCATTACAACTCATTTAATTATTTGTATCATCTAAAATGATTAAATTAAAATTTCTTCTATTGTGGATAAATTTTCATAGTCATAGAAATTTATCAGGTAATTCTTCAAAAAAATTCAATTTACTCGAACAAAATAAATTTCTATTATCAATTCAATAAAAAAATTTAAATTTAAATTTCTAAAATGCTAAAATATGTGTATAATGCAAGTGCACCTAATATCTAATAAATATGATTATCAATTGAAAATCATTCGTATAAATTTCTACTAATATTTTTTTGGATTGAAGTAGCATACATAGGTTTTATTTGTTCACTATGATATGTCATTCAATTTTAATTAATATGGTAATATTCTACAAAAATTTTAATCATCATATTGAATTTTGGATCATACTAAGATTTTTCATTCATACTAATTCTCCCTCTTATAGAGTTTTTGCCTAAGTTATTATTGGAAATCTTTCCTAAAATATTAGTTTCCTCCATGACTATAGTCACACTAAATAAATTTATAATTCATATAAACTATATAATTCCAATTATATCATTCATTAATCAAGAAAATTTAAATTCATGTTGTGCAATGTTTGCTTGTCGCATGCTAGTGTTCAAATGCAAACTTCTAAATTTTCTAAGAGATTTTAATATAAAATATCATTCATGATTATGTAAAAATTATTCATTATATGTAACATTACATAAATAAATAAATGAGAAAAAATAGGATAGACATTCTTTATCCTTGTATATACTCCTAATTTTTCCTTGGTTAATCAAAGTGTGATAATTTAATTCTAATTAAATTATCATAAAAATATAGTATAACATAAAATGTTACAATTAATACAAAAATTACAACTTAAGCATTATCCTAATTAATTTGAGTTATTAGTTAGTTTGTATAATATTTGATGTCTTGGAAATCCAAAAATGGGCATTAAAATGCATTTTGGGATGAACAAGCATTTTTTATTCATGCATAATGCAATAGAGTGTAATGTGCATTGCATATTGCTAAAATAGTACTAGTATACACCATATGTTGTAATAAATTATATCAACATGCATTGCAGGAACAATAATAATGTGCATTTCACATTATTGGCCTAGAATAGTAACCAAACATAAAAAAAAAAACAAGAATTCATTAGAATTAGTCATTGATTATCTTTTTTAATAGTTTAGACTTATTTTCATCCTCTAAACATAAAAAAACATTTAAATTAAACTTGGTCACTTTAATTTGACATATTTTACATAAATAAAAAAATTTTTGATTTTTGAAAATGAGTTTAATGCTGAAACCTTGAAGAAATTGATGATTTATGACCAACCCAAATTATTGATGTAAGCAAAACAATGTTACTAATAAGTTTGATTTTTAAGCAATAATAAAAGCAAAATTTGTAGGAATTTCGTCTAAATTACAATATGCATCATATGTTGTAAAGAGACAAGCAACATGCATGAAATTGCATGAAAAATGCAATATACATTGCACGTTATTGGACATAATACAAAAATTTATAAAAAATAGAAGAGAAAGGGCATAAAATTCGAAACATAGTAAGAAAATGCAAGGAAATCAAGAGAAAATATTATTTTCAAAGCTTACCAAGGCTAGACTTTTGATTTTTCTTGATTCCAACAGGGGAACAAATTAGTCCAATAATTAGCCTAATTAAAACTAATTAATATAATTAATTGTGTTTGAAATGATTTTGACAAAGTTTGAGTGTTTTTAATCAATTTTCATTTGATTTTTGTGAAATACCCATTGGGTATTTATAGGAATTTGTTGATGATGTATTTTTTAAGTTTCCAATATGAGATATTCTGCTTAGATGATAATGTGCATCACACATTGTTTAATGTGTATTGCATATTGCCAACATGATAAATATGCTACATATAATTATCAAAAAAAGCAATATGCATCACATGTTGTGCAATATACAATGCATATTGATTTGAATGCATACCAAAATCGTAAATTTTGGTTCAATTTTGACTTAATTTTTTATCTAAATATAATTTTAATTATAGAATAAGACAAATATCATCATTAAGTAATGATAAGTAAAAATTAATGATCAATACATACGTATCTCTTCATATTTATGTATATTTTTTTCATATGAATATATAAATAAAATATTTATATATTTATATATAATGAATTTTTAATAGTTAATTAAATTTATTGATTACCATTGAACATTGAATAGTTATCGAATTTTGATAATTAATGATTAGTTAGCAACAGTTGATGATTCATTTCTAAGCATAATTTTGAATTTTTATATTTGATAAAAATAACATTGTGTTGAAAAATTAAAATTATTTGATATTTTATTATAATAAAATTATAGAATAACTAACCCACGATTTTACATGTTTATCTAGTGATTTGATATAAGTTTAAGATTACAAGTCCCTCAATATACCTTTTAGATCTTGATTTAGGTGTAAATGAGTTAAGTTGTTCATAAATTATTTAGTACTCAATTAGACAAAAGCTTGTTCAAGCTCATCCATTAAATTATATAAGTTAAACTTAAGCTTGATTTTGAAGCTTATTTCATTTTCTAAATGAGTTGAGCTTCAACTCTTATATACTCTATTTATTTAAACTCGTGAACTAAGCTCATAAGATAACTCATTTATAAGCTTATCAGATGATTCATTTATAGGCTCATGATTTAACTTATTTACAAGCTTATGAATTGGCTCATTTATAAGCTTGAGTTGGCTCATGAATTGACTCATTCATAAGCTTATAAGTTTGACTTATAAGTCTGTGACCTAGCTTGATAATGAATTCATTATAAATTCAAAAATAAATATATTTAAAATATAATTTTTTATATTAAAGATTATAATGATCAATTAATTTTATTTTAATTTTTTTATTTCATTATATTTATGTAATTCATTTTAATTATATAATATTAAAAATGTATTTATATCATATAAATATTATATTTCATCGACATATGTATGTAATAATTAATTATCAAGTTTGTTTTTGAGCCTGTTTTTGAATTTATTTTAAAACCTTTTTTGAGCTTATTATTGAGTCAATTATCGAGCTATTATTGAGCTTGATTCAAATGTCTAAACAAATTAAACTCCATTCAAACTTAAGCCTTATATATGCGAGCTCAAGCTAAGCTTGAACTCAATATTTTAAAAAATTCAAGCTAAAGCCAAACTTGAGCTTGAGTTAAAGCTCACAAATCAAATTTAAACTTAAACCACTTGGCTAGGCTTTTTCATACCTTTGATTGATTTAGCTTTGTTGGTCACGGTTAGAACCAAATTGCATTCGAAACTATTCTAACATAGGAGCTTTGATTAATTACATATAATTACCTAACCTTTTATTTTGTGTTTTTAAATTTCTTGGCTCAAAACCTTTTTTCCAATTTTACCCAAGTTTAGCTAAAATAACTTTTTTCTACTTTTGTTTAATCTTTACCCATTTTTCTTATATGAATCTCATTATCTCATCTTTCTCTAATCTTTCTTTAATTTCTCATGAGATTTCTTTTTTAAATAAAAATATTAATTTTATCATTAATATAACATTAAATATATTCATTTTCTCATGATAATAATATTAGATATACATTTTTACTTTATTTTAAATCTTATTCTTATTATGATTTACATCATTATAATGATAATATTAATTATTATTTAATAATAACAATAATATTTAAGTAAATTACACATATTATGTATAGTTCTCTATTTCATGCCATCTATTTGATGATGATGATAATAATAATAATAATAATAATAATATTATTATTATTATTATTATTATTACACATGCAAAATACATTTGTTTTATGCATATCTTTATTCTATGTTACTTGTTATGTTTTTAATAATAATAATTATTATTATTACTTCATACCACTTGTTATTTTACATTTGTCCTATGTATGTATTTTATTACATGTCATTTATCCATTTTTATAATAATAGTAATAATTTACATGTAAAATATATTTATTTCTTGCATCTTATTGTTAAAATCTATCTAATATATTTCTTTGCAATATAAATTTTGTATAGATTAATTAGTAAACAAAGATTTATTTCTCCTTTATAATATTTTTTATAAATCATTATTAAATTAGAAATCAAATCAAATAATTTTATTTTTTAAAATTAGATTATAAAAAACAGAAATATTGAGCTAACTTGCAACTAGTTTTTTTTTATTTTTCTTAAATAATTATATTTCTCATTTGTAAGATTTATCCTACAAAACCATCTTTAATATTTATTTTATATGAAAAAGCATAATGTAATTAAATGATTAAAAATATTTGTTTACTAAAAACTATTAAGTATATGAAAGGGTTAAAAATAATGTACTAATAAATCTTTTCCATTGTATTATAATTTTTTCTAAAATATCAAATATGAAAATTAAAATAATAATTGTCGCTTATTTGCCCATAACTGATATATATTATATCATTCAAGATGTAATTTCATTTAGGGATATATTTGACATACGAAAAGAATACATAAGGGATATATTTGGTACATAAAAGGAATATATTTCACTGTAAATAAAACTTTCATCTTTATTCTCATCTTCTTAATTACATTACTTGTTGTTTGTTTGTCCATAACTGATATGTATTTTATCATTATAGATGTAAATTCGTTGAAAATACATTTGACATACATAAGGAATATATCTCACTAAAGAAAAGTTTCATCTTTATTTTCATCTTATTCAGTTATTAATATATATTATATTATTATAGATATGATTTCATTGAGAGATATATTTGGCATACAAAAGAGATACATCTCACTATGAATAAAACTTTGTCTTTATTCTCATCTTGTAAATATTTTTTAAGAACAAAATTTATAATTTGCTAAAATAAAAAATATTAGGTATTCAATTAATTTAATAAAAAAATTAAAATTATTTTATCAAAGAACTACAAAATATTCATTGAAATTTCTTTAATGAAATATACAAGGAACTAAATTAAAAAATAAAATATGAATTTAAAATCAAAATCAAAAGAAAAAAAAAGAATAATAATTATATATTATTACAAATAACATTTTAATTAAAGAAAATTATGCATTAATTTATTAAAAATTAAAATTTTAAAAATTTCAAAACTTAAAAATTTAAAAATTTAAAAAATTAGTAAATTAATAAATATGTAAATTTTTACCATATATAATTAATATATTTTAAGATAAAATTTTTGTACTCTTATAATTTATCTTCAGATAATATTATTATAAAAATAGAAAATGATAAATTTAAAAAAAATTATTAAAAAAATTTCATAAAATTTTCAGTTTTTTATTAATATATAATTTTTTAATATATATTTTCTAATTATATAATTTTTGATTTTCATTTTCTGGTATTTAAAAAAATGTTTGGGGGATGGGAGTTGTAAAATGTGCGTAGAAACATAGTGGAAGCCCAATCCATTAGGAAACTATCATTATCCCTTTTCCTTCTCAAAATAATATCAAATTATTTAATTTATTTTAATTCTTAATTCTGTGTTCCCAGACTTCCTAATCAACTTCTTCAGTCCCATTTTTCAATATTTTTTAAAATATCCCACCTGTAACTTAGGGTTTATAAATTTAATTTTTTAAAAAAGAATTTAAATTAAAATAATTAAAATCTTCACGTATTTTTACTAATACTTTATAAACATTTTAAAATTTGTCAATATCATTTTAATCCTTGGAGCCTTGTTATGAAATGGAGTCATATGGACTGACAATAATAAATGACATTATTCTTTTATTGAATATTTAAAAAGTTCATTTTATAATATATTTAATAAATAATCAATTAAACTGGAATTATATTTTAAGGCAGTTGTTGATTTTGTGAGTTCCTAAAAGTTATGTCTATATACTTGATAATTTACTAAAACAGTTTGTTACAAATTGAAATAAATTCCTGATAATGTTAACTATATATTTGTTTCATCAATAAATACTTTTTTCTAAAAACTCTATCAAAATCTATTTTTATATTTTATTTAATTTTATTGATGAGATCTATATTTATTACAAAATAAGCTTCTACTAAAATAATATAAAAATATATCCTTAATTATCATTTTATATATTTACGACAATAACTAAATATAAATTTATTCAACACTTTAATTAACCTAACTATCCACTAACAAATTTCTCATAGCATTATTTTAAAAACAGTTTTAATATTAAATATAGATTTATATGTACCATATTTGCATATTATTTATATAGATTTTATGTTAGTTTTCATTTAATTAAATATAATGCCTGTGCATTTAAACTTTTTGGAAGAGTGATACATAATTTATTTACTATTTACATGATTTATATGTTTCAGGTTTTAAAAAATGATAAATAAATAAAATGAATTGAAATAATAATTGTTGAAGAAATTAAAAATGATTCATTCGTATCTAATAAATTATCCGATTTGCTGCTTGAAATGTTGCCAGTCATTATTATTCAAATTATTACCCTTTTCTTTATAAAAGAAAGCAAAACAGAAGAACAGGAAGAAAAAGAAAACACAAGTCCCCACTCTTTTGGTTCTCCTGTCCACAAAACGACATATCATGTTCTATCAAACGACAATTTGAAACCGAAAGACCAAACCCAAAACGACCAATACCAATAATCCTCTCCCTTTCACCTTTTTCTTTGTTAGCGGAAAACATATACATATATATATATATATATGTTCCGTAGTTTCTTTTCATTTTCATCACTTATTCGCAAACCAAAAAACATGCAACCAGATAACATGCCGGAGAATTCACATTTGTACCGATTTCTGGCGGAGAACGGAGTATTCAACGTCGGTGCCAGTAGTTCTCCGTCGATGCAAAGGTTATGTACTTCATCGTCTTCTTCTTATCATGAAAGTTCAGTACTCACGGAGATGACACCGGAAGATAGAGCTCTTGCTGCCTTACAGAATCATAAGGAAGCTGAGAAGAGAAGGAGAGAAAGAATTAACTCTCATCTTAATAAGCTCAGAGGTCTTCTTCCTTGCAATTCTAAGGTAATACATATTGTTTTCTCTTCATAATTGAAACGTTCGACTGGGAACTTACAAGTATTTCAATGGGACATCTCAAATTGTTTCAAGAATAATTGTGTTTGTTCACCATGGAACGAACAGTATGAACATGAAGAAAGCATCATTACTATGACTTTTAGACTTTCTTTTGCAATTTTTATTTAACTTTTGACTCACAAAGCCAAAACTCATGCTCATTGAATTGACATCTGCCTAACTCCCATTATTAGTTCATTTTTCTGAATTGAATCATATCATTCTTTCGAGCTTAATCTTAATGATCATTTCGTCTACTATATTATATGTTCTTGGAACTATACGGCGAGGTCATCATCTACGTACTGTTACTAGTCTAAAACTCTTCAAATTCAGATTCTTGAATATACATCACGCTTTTTGATGCTTTTTTGCATGTTCAAATTCCAATTCTGCAGACCCTTATCTGCTAAAAAGCAAAAGCAACCATCTTTTCTTTTCTTATTATTTTTTATAATTTTTTCTTGAAATTTTTCTAGGGTTTTAGTCTAGTGTTTCGGGAAAGTCGCGAAGATTTATGACGTTTCTGTTAGGGTTTCTAAAGGGATCATCGTCGTCTTCTTCTTCTTCTTAATGTTCTTCTTCCATTTTTACAGACAGACAAAGCCTCGCTGCTAGCAAAAGTTGTTCAAAGAGTGAGGGAACTGAAACAACAGACCTCAGAAATTACAGGCTTAGATTGTTTCCCTTCAGAAACCGATGAGATCAGAGTCGTTTCCGGTGAATATTCAAGTGATGGGCAGTTGATCTTCAAAGCATCTTTATGCTGCGAAGATCGCACTGATCTTTTGCCTGACCTGATTGAGATACTAAAATCTCTCCAGTTGAAGACTCTAAGAGCTGAAATGGTAACTCTTGGAGGAAGGATCAGGAACGTTCTTATAATATCAGCAGACAAACACCACAGCATTGAATCACTCCATTTCTTGCAAACCGCACTGAAATCTTTACTGGAACGATCCAATTCTAGTAGTGATCGATCTAAAAGGCGAAGAATGTTAGATCATAAATCAATAATCCAATGACCAACTTTAACTTTGCTTTGCTTTTCTTTGCTTTTCCTTTCTTTAGTTTGTCCTGTTCAAGTTTCATCTGGTAGAATGCATGCCTCTGATGCTTATTGTACAATTAAAGGATGGCTTCTTTTTATCATTGTACAATATTGTCTCTCTTCTTTATTCAACTTGGTAACCAACTGTCTATGGCTTGTTAAATTCAGCTCTTTCAACTTCCATTCTATTCAATTTCTTACATTCTTTCTTTCTTATGCTTTCAATTTTAATTCTATATATTAATACAAAACAACTTGTTTAGGTTATTTGGATTTGAGGATAAATTTAGATTCCATGTAGAATTCATTGTTTCATATTTGTTAAGATATGATTTTAGATTTTGATTAAATAAAGAATTTTAAATAGAATGATTTTACTATATTTATATTATTCTTTTAGAACATATTTTGAAGATATATTAACCGTCCAAAATTCATTTAGAAATTAATTGAATATTTAATGTGGGCTTTGTAATAAAATTTGGGTTTGGTAAAAATCACATCAAGAAATAAAAGTCAAGCTATGAATCGATCTCTTTCTTTCTTGTTGAAAATTAATGTTAAAAAAAGGGACTCTTGTAGCTGGTGCATAAGCTTATTTACTTGCATGCAAACCTTGATGATATTCAAAAGAGGAAAGGGTACTCGGCCGATGACATTAGATTTGGTGAATCTTCCATGCATGCATGTTGCTCTAGAAATTGCTTCCGAAGAAGAAGACATACATACATATAAAAGAATATTTCAACTTGAACAGTAATGATGAACCTGTGGGTACAGAAAAGAATCATCTTCTTCAAGTTTGCAAGCTAAAGATTGGAGATTTGGTTTCTCAGGAATTGTCTCTCTTGTGGGTTTTCATTACATTCATCTATGTATTCTTATTTTGATTTCAATATAATTCGAAAGATAAAATCTTACCCATTTAAGATTTCTAATCCTATAAAAATTTAATACAATATACTTATGACACGTAATTTTCTTCTTTTTTAATTTTTTGGAAATTACATTTTTAGTGCATATAATGTTATTTTTTTAATTGAAGGTAAAGAGGACTTGGTAGATATTGCTGTTGATGAAGTTGGATTTATCATAGATTTGAAGCCAAAACTATGTGGCAGGTGAGTTTATTTGATATGGAAATTAAAATTAAAAAAAAAAAAACATTATCCATCATTGTAATTCAAAGACGGACAACGAACGAGACGACAATATTGTTCTGTTCTAACGTAAGAGCACTAACAACGCATTCTCTCACAAACATCAATGAAGATTTTATCTTAAATTCTTTATTTATATTTCTATTTATTTATTCGTTTGTTTATTTATTTCTTGCTTTTTGCTCAGTGTCTTCTGCAGTTTCTCAATTTGGACATTGTTTTCCTTTTGGCTTATCCATTCCCCGAATTTAATTATTCAAATAATCGTTATATTTAATCTTTTATATCGAATTTATTTATGTCATAATTTGAAATTTAAATGCTATGTTTTTAATTTCAGTTGATCCACTGTTTTTGATGATAATTTAGAATTATGATTAAACGATGAAATGAAAATACTTTTATTGATAATTATGAATATATTAGAATATAAAGCTTTAAGGATTTATTTATTTAAGAAAAATTCATATATGAGGAAGTATTAGTTAAATTTTTTTGCTTGAATTCATCTTGATCATTGAAGTATTATGAAAATATTGTATAAATATGATTAAGTCATTGAGATTGGTTAGCTTAAATTCAAGATGAATACGATTTTAAAAGATAATAAAATTTTTCCAATTTTAATAATTTTAAACATACATTAATTCCAAATCTAACCCTTTTATTTATTAGATCAACCGATTATTTTTAATTATTAATTTTTAAGCAAATTAATGATTAAGAAGAAAAATGAACGAGGATTCCTCGTCAATTATGGTTTTTGTTCCACATTACATGTAGTTGAATGTATTCTTTATCTATATAAAAGCAGTTCTGTTCTCGTAAATGAGTGAGAAAGCTACGTTTGTCATGTACTAATATGATGCATGAATGAATAATATTATAAATGTTTTTATTTTTTATTAAATATTATAATTATATGAATTGATTTATAAATTATGGTAAGTATAAATAATATTTGGTGTACGTTGGAGTTGTCCTTCAAAAGCTACAAAACCACGTCGTTTAGTTTTATCCTATGAGAGAGTGTTTTGAGATTTGTGTATTCTTGCAGTTTATTTGGGGTTGTAGCATATCATAAAATAGAATTATGAACTCACGAGGGAATTCCCTCATATTCCTTTTATTTTGAGATTTGTGTATTTTGCTATTGTTTTATGGATTTTACAAAAACGATAAAGCTTAGATTCCTTAGGTTTTATAAATCTCAATAATACATGTTATTTTCGTTAGTGAAATTTCAAAATTCAAAAAATCATTTTTATTTTATTTTATAATTTTAAAAGATATCAATATTTGATTCCCTTTAATTTTTGAAATTGACATAATCAAATCAAATTAATTTTATTTTTATTTAGTTGATTTTGATTTTAAAAATTTAAAGGATTCATAAACTTCACTAAACCGATCATTTCCTTATCCCTAATTTAATTAATTATATTAAAAAAATTTAAAGATATATTATATTCATTACGTAAGAATCTATATTCGATAATTATAAATATCAATAGTTGTTTATATATAAATTTAAAATTACAATGTTTACTAATATTAATATTTAAATTAATCATTTAATCTAGAATGTAAAAATAAATATAAAATCCTAAATATTACTATGAAACCTTTCAACCATTATTAAGTAATATAAATTACAAATGATGTTTAAATTAAATAAAATATTAGATACTTCAATTATTATCTAACTTTAAATCTGAGCGTTAAAAAGTAGATTTTATTGGTTTGGGTTATATTAATTTACAGCAAGAGTTATAATTTTATTAAATGTCAGATAAAGGAAATCAATTTATCTTTTAGCATTTATTTACGGAAATACTATAATATAATTAAAGATTATTTACGGAAATATGAGATTTTTAAAAAAATTTTCTGTTTTGTTGAGATACGTGTAAAGTATTTGTAAAGACGGTTCTTTAACTTTTTTTTTTTCAAAATTTTTTCTTTTAAAAAATAAATACAGCAGTTACATTTTTTATATTTTTTAGTTTTTTATTTTTTAATATAAAATACATTATTTTCTAAAATTAAAAATTGTTAAAATATAAAAAATATGTTATTTTAAATTAATATTAAAAAATTATAATTTAGAATTTTGGTATGAAATACTAAAAATAACTAATATATATTAAAATAATATATTTTCAATATCTATTAAATATATTATAAGCATATTATACATTTTCTATAAATTTTCTAAAAAATCATATTTTTGAAAATATTTTAAAAAATTTTATATTTCTACAAAAAATCAAAATTTTTGTATTTCCATAATTTTTTGTAAAAAAATTCAATAAATAATTATAATTATAACACTTAAATAAAATTTGACAAGAGCTCAACTATCAATCCACACCTAACAAACATGAGCTAATTAGAGGAGCCACGTCAGATGAAGATGAGATGATTGATTAATTGGAAATGATTCGAAATAATAATAGGAATAAAAAGAATGATTAGGGTTGACGAAATGTCTAAGAAATTAGGCACACACCACACTAAGCGTGGAATCAATCACACCCTATAACAAACAACGAAATAAAAGCAAGACGGACGGAAAGAAGGCGTGCCAAAAGAAAGACCCACACAATAATAATACTGAATTTTAGTATCGAAGGGACAAAATATTTATTCGGCCTTTTAATTTAACCACACTGCCTTCTCTCATGGGGCGGTGTTGTTCCCCCAACCTCCCTTTTCATTTTAATATTATTATATTTTCTTATTTTTATTTATTATATATTTATTATTTAATTTGTTTAATTAAGAAAATAAGAATTAAACAAAATAAATAGAGTAATATAATGTAGCAAAGGTTGCCATTGTTAATGACTAAAAGATGACATATTTTAATTTAAAAAGTTTAGACACGTTTGGTTTAATTAATAAAAACAGGAAAAGCTGATTTTCAAGAACAGCAGACACATTTGATTTCAATAAATAAATTCATGTAATATAGTAAAAGTTGTCTGAAGAGAAACTTAACTTTTATACGTGGAGTGGGAATTGGAGTTGTTTGGTTGTGTTTGAATGGTGTGTACTTATATTTATGATGAGTTTAAGGTTACCTTTATGTTAAAAATATAGATTTTGATGGATTTAAATTTAATAGGGATAATTGGATATATTTATTTTATAAAAATAAGATTAAAATGATGTAGTGTGGAAGAAAATTAATATGTTAAATATGAGAGATGATTTATAAAATATATTTTAACCGGTTAATGAATTAATTGATGACATAATTTAAGAATCAACACAAATCTGATTATAAATAATTCATATTATATTCATATAAGATTAATTGATATTTCAAAAATTATCACCTGATATATACTTATCATTCATAAGATAACAATTAAATATTTATAAATATATGTATTATGTATGATTTAGTATTGAAAAAGAATGATTAAAAATAGGAGGTAAAAGTAAGGATTATATAATAGGTTATTGAGACCGAAAGCAAGGATGTATAAAGGGTAAGAAAGAAAACACATATTTCAAGGAGACAAAGGGCATGGTATGGGGGGGTAGGATTGTCGGGGATGTTTTCCCACACATAATTTTAGCCTGTCAACTAAGCGTGCTTCCCTTTTCGGCTTCTCTTTCTCCTCCCGCAATCATTTTCTCCTCTCCTTTTACACCTTCATCATTCTTCTTCCTTTTCTTCTCTCTCTTGTTCTATTATGTTCGACTCTTATTCTATCTTCACCCTCGCATTTACCATGAAAACCAACTTCCACCCAACCAACATATTTACTCAAATCCAACTAGATGATCATCAACTATACCAAGTGATTACAAAATCTTTCACAAATTTGATTTTCAATAACTCCACTTTGCTTGAATTTTTTAATTTATGAGCTTTGGATCAAGCACGAACTTCATTCCACCTTCAACACCTCTATAATATCTAAAATAAGTTTGAAGATAAATTTCAACTTTTTAACTTTCTTACTAAAAATCATTTAAATATTATAAATCAATTAATTCATAAATTATCATTTTAATAAAATTTAGAAAAAAAACATCAAAATATTTAACTAAAAGATGAACTTTTTGCCTTTTTACAAAGAAAAAATTGTTATTTAATTGTTATCTGTCAATATTTTAGAGGTAAACAAATATAGAATCAAATTTATAATAAATTTAAAATCAAATTAGCTTATGAACTTGTAAATGAGTTAAGTCATGAGTTTAAATAGATTAAGTACTCATGAATTCAAATTTAACTTATTTATAAAACGAGTTTCAAAATCAAATTTCCATTTGATTCATTTAAGCTAATAGATGAATTTAAATAAATTTTATTGAATAAGATTAAGTAATTCATGAATGACTCTATCTCATTTAATTATAATTACAATTAATCGAAGAAGAAAAACATGTTTATGATCAAAAGAGGCAAAATCTACTTACATGTGCTTTTTTATATAAAGGAATTTAATACTATAAAATTGAAATAAAGATAAAGAAGATGGTAGGAATATTTTTGAGATGATTCATTCATTCATGTGATATGAAAAGGTAAATCTGGATTATTAATAGTTGAGTTTATATTAGATTTATATTAATCTATTATTAATATAGTAAAAATTGGATTACATTACTAGTTGATCTATTAATTTGATTAAATTATTATTTATAAATTGGATCTAATCATATTAGATTTGATTCATTAATTTTTTAAATAATTATATTATGTTAATTTTATTTTTTAAGTTAATCATGTCATTTCATATTATACGAATCATTTTTATGAAATATATCATATTAATCTATATGATTCATAAGTTAATCATATCAAATAACTGATGTCAAATTCTAATCAAGTTTGAATTTAAATATTTAACACGAATAAGATTTTGGATTGTATTAAGTTGAATATGTAGTTAGGATTTTATATCAAAATTATGAGCTTAGGTGATGGTATTTTTAAAAAGAAAGGTAAAAATTATGGTAATTTTAAAAGTTTCAAGATAGTTACAAAAATGCTTGATTTTACAAAATAATGAATGTATTTTGTAAAAAATAGAATTTTACTTTTATTTATAATATTTATATTGTCACATCCACATTAGAGTCCCTAGGAGTCTTGCATGAATGTGTATGAATGTGTTAAATGAATGGTAGGATTGAGGTATATGATGAGATGTGGATTCTTGTGTATTGAGATATGTGTATCTATGTTTTCATGCACTGTGATGTGTGTATATCTGTTTTATTGACGTTGCTGTCGCCTTATTGAGGAGCGTGTCTTCTTGGTTGGATGAGGGACAGTTGTTATGTTTGTGAAGGGGTGAATTGGAAGTGTTGTTAGGTGTGGCATTGGTTTTGGTACAGGTATTGTGAGAAAATAGACTTTAATTTAGTCTTAGCTTGATTTTAAGTAGTGGTACGGGCGTACGAAATTCCGTACGGACGTACCAAACAGGGGAGTGACCGTACGGATGTACCAAAGGGTGGTCCGGTCATACACAAACTTGCAGGAATTTGGGTTTGTCAGGTGGAATATGGACGTACGGGCGTACCGTCCCTCGCAGGAAATTGTGCGCATCAGAAGTTTTAGTTCGATACAGGCGTACCATGATCCGTACAGCCATACGCGACTTAAGTTTGGCAAGTCAAAGGATAAGTATTAAGGGTTCTTTCATTTCTTATCAGTTCTAAACCCTCTTAAACCTTTCTTAGCAGCTGGGGAAAGAGTGCTTAGTGGCTTTTGAAGAGTAAGGACTAGAAGTTAAGCTTGATGATCGTTAGAGGCGAGATTATAAGCCTCCTTTAGAAGTGTTTTGATTTCAATTTTGTGCTAGTTTTATGTTTTCGGTATGTTTGGCTCATTTCTATGCCTTGAGACTTAAGTAAAGGCTAAGTATGAGGCTTCGTGTTGTGATTCTGTCGTTTGGTGTGATATGTGGATGATTGCGTTTGATATGCTTTAACTGGATGCTTTTTCCTTGCTTTATAAGAGCATGAATGTGTATTCTCTTATGAATGAAGCATAATTACATGTGATGTATTTAAGACATGCATGGTGATGAAGGAAGAATGGAAAAGAGAGAAAAGGAAGCAAGTAATGAGGGCAGAGCTCAACTCTGGGCATACTAGGTCAACTAATGTTTATGGGATTCCTTTGAGGAATCGTGTAGATGAATGACCTCCCAAGAGGGAGATGAGTCTCGAGACCTACCGTAGGGAAAAAGGTGCATGGCACCGTATAAGTATATGACCTCCTTCAGGAGATGAGTACCGGTACCTATCGGAACCCAGTATGTGCGAAAGGAATGTGCACAAATATCAGAAAACAAGAGTGAATGGAAAATGAGACGGGGGAGAAGACATGCACAGTTGCATTCTTGTTGCATGATTGAGAACATATGCTCTGATGATATAGCTATACCATTGGTAGTTGATACGTGACTATGTGATGACTGAACTGGCTTTATGGCTTTATACGTTTATTTAGGTGTGTTCTCTAGCACCATTAAGTTTATCTCAGCGTTTGTCATTTGATGAACGTAGGTTTAGAGCCTTCGGGTAGCGAGCAGAGAAGGAATAAAGGTTGTCAGCAGAGATAGATGGATCTTGAAGTGGTACTGGACCTTGAAGCACACTCCAGTTTCTTTTGCTTGTAGCTTTGTAGTCGTAGAGGCAGTAGTTGTCCCGTATTTTGGTGTTAATGATGTACAGACTGGGTATTGATGTATGCCATACCTAGTTTTATTGTTATATGACATATAGTTTTTGGTTTATTACTTGGCATGGCAAATGCATGAATGAATGTCCAGGGTTATTGGTTTATTGTTCACACCATATACAAGGACGTGTCCCCATACGACGTGTTTACGGTGTATCCCTTATAGTATGGGCAACGACTTTCTCTTGGGAGTCACTGTTCATGCTACGGGAGCATGTCGCTCCAGGTATGGGCTGGGTGTGACATATATATTACACGTTTTTTGAATCTGTAATAAATCTTCATTTATCTTTAACTTTATTGAATAATAAAGTCAGCTATTTTTATAAATAATTTTCAAAATCCATTATTTTTATAATATTCCATAAAATGCGACATTTTTTTAAAAACTTTTCTCTTTCAATAATCGTGTAAAAATTGTGTCAAAGATGAGAAATGTTTTTAAACCTTTCATTTTTACAAAAATATATAAAAATAAAATTTTTTAAAAAATATCTATCAAAATAACACTTTTCAATATTATATCATATACATGTTAAAGGTGTGAAGGAGGAAAGTGAAAAAATAAGTCTACCACTCCCCTTTAATTTTAATAATTCAAAAATAAATATTATTTTTAAAATTTAAATGAAGATAAGTATTACTTTTTTAATTTTAATTCAAAGATAAATATTATTTTTTAAAATTTACATAAAGATAAATATTACTTTTAAAAATTTATAAAAAATAGATATAAAAATTAATCTAATAAATAAACATAATAAAATAAATTTTTGTTTAATATAAATTAGTTCAAAAAATAAATTTATTAATTGTAAATAGTGTATTATTTTATATTTTTATTAGAAATTTTTAATTTCAATATTACTTTTTAAAACTTATCAAAAATAAATATAAAAATGAATTTAACAAATATAAATAATAAAATAAATTTTTATTTAATGTAAATTAATGAATAAAATAAATTTATTAATTATGATTAGTGTATTATTATATTATGAAATCTCAAGTATAGAGACAACATAAGAATCGAAAAGAGTTTAAGAGATAGAAAGAAATAGAACACAAAAAATTTAGAATGGTTCGGCCATCAAATACCTATATCCACTTACCTAAACAAACAATTTAGGTTTCCACTACACAAATACAATAAAGAATTCTTCAACAAGAATTCAATCCCAAGTATTTTCTCAAAGCTCACATTTAAACCCTTAAAACAAGTATTTTCTCAAGGCTCACACTAAACCCCACTGAAGAAATCAAGAAAATACTTTAAGAATACATCAAAATGTATTTTAAAAAAAATAATGTTTGTAAATTGATTTTCTACTTTCAATAAGGTTAATCTACACTTATATAAGCTATTCTAAGCTTATATGATCGTTGATGATGCATTAAATGCAAGATAGAGTCGTTATACAACTTTTTTAAAAATGCTAAAAAATATGTATTTTGACCCGTATGGTCGTACACCTTCCCATACGCCTATACGGCACCCAAAAAATATCTCTAAAATGATGCCAAAACATCGTGTACGGTCGTACCATAAAATGGTACGCCCATACCAAACTTTCTGGACATTTTTCCACTCCGTGTGGTCTCTTTGCACGCCTGTATGGCTTCGGAAATCAAACGGTACGCCCATACTGCACCAAAAACCCTGACAAACAAAATTCCTGAGAGCACCGGTACGACCGTACCACCCATTGGTACGCCCGTACCAAAATAGGTACATCTGGAATAAGCTTAAAACACTCAAAACTTCAATAATTTTCATAAAACATTGTTTGTTAACATCAAAACTAAAATCAAGGACCCCCATGGTCCAACATTCTCTCCCTTTTTGATGTTGACAAACCTCAAATGCTTTTTAATTAAAATTAACTCCCCCTAATAAATTACACCCTTGCAATTCATATTCAATGAAAATTATTTTTCAAAATACATACAAATTCACTTTCACAAATTCATTTTCACCATACTTCTCCCCCTTTGGCTACATCAAAAAGAAAATAAGCCAAAATCAATCATTGAAGTATGTTCTCATGCATATGTTCAAAATTCTCATTTCAAAACAAAAACACAATCAACATTCATAATACCAACACAATCAACACACATAACAATCATACCATAAGAAACACAAAGCTCAAAAACTCCCCCTAAGTAGTTGCATAGTCTAATTCTTCGTGTCATCAATGTAAAAGAAACTTCATATTGTTGCTTGAATATCCATCCATTCTTATCTTGTGAACTTCAAGCAAACCTACAAAACAACTTCATTTAACTTTTGGTACCCAAATATATTTGAGTCCATAGGGGTTAGCTTCACATGAGTCATTTGGAATATAACCCAAGTGACTTAACCTAATAAAATATTTATAATTAAAGTGACTAAACTTGCCACAATAATGACAATGACCAAGGAAGGTTTTAGACTTCCAACTTCTTGGTCTATGAAAATGAACTTTCCTTTGTTCACTTTTCATGTCATTTTCAATTTTGACATTTAAATGCAAACACACACCCTTTGCCTTTGCATTGAAATGTTTTACCCCACAATTGCAATTCTTGTGCAATTGACTTCTAATTGAGGTCTTAAACCTCTTAACATTGGAGTTTTCAACTCCTTTACTTTCATTTCTCTTGGCAACCTTCTCAATAGAAGTAGCTTTGAGAAATTTGGGGTCATTTGATGAAGAAGGAGTGTTTTCATCATAACCTATACCTTTCCTATCAAATTTGAGCTTTTGGCATTTAAGAATACTATCAATTTTAATGCCACCTTTTTCAAATTTTGAAAGGTTTTCTTTTAAAAACTCATTTTCTCTTTTCAAATTCTCATTTTCTAAATGCAAATCTTCTTTTTCCTTTTTCAAGGATTCATTGAACATTGAAAGATTTGAAATGTTTTCAAATGATTTTTTAGAATCCCTTTTTAAAGAGGTTAAAACATCTACTTCCTTTTTCAAACAATCAATCTCTTTTAACAAAGTTAAGTTTTTAGATTTAAAAACTTTATTTTCCTTAGCCAATTGCTCAAGTTTGATAAGAAGTTCCTCTAAGACACTTTCCTCATCATCAAACTCATTATCAAGAGATTGGTTAGAAGTACTTACCTCATTGAGATTATTGCCATCCTCTATTGCCATGAAGCATAGTCTGTGCTCTTCAACTAAGCTTTCATCATCCAATTCACTCTCATCATCCCAAGTAGCTTTGAAAGGTTTCTTCTTGGATGGCTTAAATGGTCTCAATCTAGGATATTCACTCTTCACATGTCCTTTGCTTGTAGATTCTTCTTTTCCTCTTCCAACACCTTGCCTTAAGGTGATTTCATGAGTAAGAAGCTTTCCTAGAAGCATATCGGTGGAAAGCATTGATAAATCATTTGTTTCTTCAATCGTAACCACCCTTGCTTCTCAATTCTTCTTTGGAAGAACTCTAAGAATCTTGTTGTTGATATCTTCTCTTGCATAATTCTTCCCAAGCTTCTTTAGACCATTGATAATCATCATGAACCTATTATACATCTTTGATACATTTTCATTTTACCTCATGGTGAACAACTCATATT
>CANYBF010178214.1:0-11530 GCA_948192965.1 Dalechampia spathulata
AAATCTAACCCCACTTGACTAAATTAATGAATAAACTAAGGTAACTAAAGGTCCACTAGCAACTAGTATACTATAATATATATTTAATCTTATAAATATAAGTGTATATAACTTATAATAATAAAGCTAATTAATACCATAATGATAATTCTATACTAACTTTAAAACCATAAGTCAATTAATATTTAATTAATTTAAACAATCTATAATTATATAAATATAACTTAATAACATAAAATTAATAAAAAACAATTTAAATATTCCTTTTAATTCCTTTAAATACAATTTTAATAATTGCATACATAACTTACTTAATTAATACGTAATAAAAATAAATAAAATAAAATAATAAAATAATTAACTTACTTAATGAATACTATTAAGGTTAATAATAATATTCATATAGTCCAAACACAATAATTAATATGGTCATCTAACAAATAAAATAATAATAAGAAACATAAATTAGATAGTATATTTAATTTCCTTAAATATAAATCTGATAATTAAATAATAACTTAATTAGTCAAATTTGATAACAATGAAATAATAGCATTACTCTTACTAAATAAACAAAGATATACATATATATATATCCTACACATTTTTTTATACCATGTATAACCAATTAGTTAATGTAATCATCCAGTTTCATATCAATAATTACCAATCTACTAATTAAGCTAGTAACTTAATTAATTAATACTAATAAATAAATAGAATAATCTCACTCAATAAATACTTCAGGGATCATGCGATGCAATTATGATGTGTATAAGCTATGTGTATGGGTGGACGTGACAACTTTACCATATAATTTCATCATTATACCTCATATATACACTCATTCAAGTGTTTAACATGCAAAGCCATACTTAATAACATGTTTGATTCATTTTTAGACTTCCTAAAGCATGTATAAGTTTCATGGATTATGCACCAAGTTTCCCTATCAAAAACCACTTAAAATAAGCCTTAAAAGTCCACACGAGTCATGTAGAAGCTTACATAAGTCATGTAGAACTCGCCCCTCACTAAATAAGCATGTTTTAAGACATATACAAGCTACATAAGTGATGTAGAGCTTACATGAGTCATATAAGACTCATCCTCCTTCAAAAACACCTATTTTCACCATTTTTCAGCACCCAAAACACCCCCAAATGGCTCCCTAAGCCTCCTAACCCAATTCATGACCAAAACACCTTAAAAACACTTTTAAAATTTACCAAAAACATCAATTCAACATCATTTAAAGTTCAATCATGCATCAAATACAATTCAACATAGTTTAAAGTCCAATCATGCATCAAATACAATACAACCTAGTTTTTACTTTATGAATTCTTCATGTTTCAATCATTATGTTCATACCTTCTTGGTGATCTTATGGAATAATTCATTAACCATGCATAGTACTCACATTTATACCTCCATATTATACATATATTAAAGTATTAATCCTTGCAAATAAGATACGAAACCATGTGCAAATAAAGTATGCAAGTTCATATGTGAAAACCATAAATTTTTTATTTCTGTTTATGCACCTTTATACATGGCATCCCAATTTAGTATAACCAAATTAAATAAAAATTAAACATAAGTTATATAATTAGAAACTAGACTTAATAAGCTTTAATTTGAGTTATCATATGCAATTTTTAGTCATCATTAAGGTAGTCAAAAGTTGATTTGTTGTATACCTTTTAATTCTACCCATAAAATCTGATTTTCGCATATATTAACATACTTCACTTAAATGGACTTGTAAACAATTATTTACTTGTACAAATTTACATATTTCCATACTAAACACTCCTATAGAACAGAACATAAACTTACATTAAAGTTCACATATCATTTTACATATAAACAATCCATGCAAAGTTTCACTTTTACATAATACACTAAAATACATACACATTCTTAGCATACCATTAACTTGCACAATTTTTACCTTCATCATAACTTATTCATTTATCCACTTTTAATGCATGAACATGTTGTTCTAAGTCCTATCTATAAAAAAATATATCCAGATTTGGAATCATACATTCACATCTCTCATAATACACAATATTACATAACTTGTACATTATGACTCACTTATTGCCCACTAATGAACCTTTTGGCATTTTCATGCTATAACTCACCTTTACATACAATAAAACCCCATTTTCAACATATAAACATATTATTCAATCATTTTTTCATACAAACTCAAGGACTACACACTTTTGCTCCTTAAAATAATAAAACCTAAAATATTCTCAAATTAGACAGCAACTTTGAATTCAAGATATCACCATATATAATCATTCTTCCATTAATCATTAAGTATAAAAAACCCTCTAAACACCTTTAAACATCATTTACATACTTTAAGCAACAACCAAAATGGCAAATTCTAGGGTTACAAGTTAGAGATTTTACACCAATTTCATATACTAAAATAGAAATCAATTCGGTTGGATAACAACATCAAATTCATCACTTAGCTTTTCTTATCTTTCATTATTCATTTCAATTCTTCCATTTACATGAAGTTAACATAACCGTATAGAAATTCAGTTCCTTATCAAACAAATAAGTAAGCATAAAAGAAGAAGAAGGATTCATTCATAAAGTACATAGAAATCAATGGAAGCATAAAAATTGAATTTCTATGTGATCTTACCTTGGATTGCTATTTTTATTTGTGTTAGAACATAAGAAAAAGGGAGGAAGAAGAAGCCATACGTTTATGATGGAAGAAGGAATAAAAATTGGCTAACTTCTTTTTTAAACAAGATAAGGTTTAATTTTTGGACTTATGTTAAGAAGGTTCCAATCATATCATGATATTTAGCAAATCCATACCATTACAAAATATTGATTGGGATTTTATAACAACTCATTTATCATTTTCTTATTTCATTGTAATATATCTCGCCTTATGATAAAATAAATAATGCATTTAATTATCCAAACACTTAAGATATTTAATATAATAATACTCCACTAATAATATTAAATACATTATACATAACCCCACTTCATGTATTTGGTATAGTATGTATGTATATTTATATATATACTAGTAATAATAATTAATATAATAATTATTATCCCAACTTTAATTTATAATTAAAAGGATTAAAGGAATATATATATGATATATTTATATACATATACATACATAGAAGCATATGCACTATTTATACACCAAGCATTTTTTTTCACCATCACATTTCACGTAACATAAAAGACACCACTCTAAAATTTCTTCAAAACATATCAACACTTATCTCAAAAATACTTTCTTTTCAAATTACCATACATTTAATTGGCCTTTTAACAATAACAATCACTTTCCTCACCCTGTATCTTTTAGAATTTACATAAATATCATGTCATTCATGCATTTAATGCACTTTTCAATCGAGCATGATCAAGTAACATAGAATATGTGCATGTTTATCATGGTAGTGTAAATGAGGATGTTCCATTATAGACATTATATGATGTATGCATGATATGTTTGCAAATTATGTGATGTGATAAAATACGAGAATATAGGTGAATGAAATATTTAGGTAGATAATAAACTAGACATTATATTGCAAAAATTTTTATGCATCCCTTATAATGTAATCAATGATTTCTTTATTTATGAAGTTATTAATTATACTACAGGAGCATGTTACGCCGGGTGTAGGTGTGACAAAAAATACTTAATGACATACGCATGCTTAAGTAATGTGTATGTATAATAATGCTATGTGTTATGATATTTACTTTGCAATCCATATATATATATATATAACATATTCATTCAACTTAAATGCATAATCAAGCTTCCATAACCATATATATTAATATTTGTAATCCAACATCAAGTCTTACCTTTCACATATACTCTTGATCATTCATGAGACCATCACATTAATTATAATTTGAGCACATAAGAAGTTCATTCAATATTTATATTAGCATGGTTATCACCAAGATATCCCAAATATTATCAAGTGTGATCATCATCACATGTATACAAATTTAGTGACTAGTCATATTTATCATAGGATGGTGAATCCTTTCTTGATATCTAAAATCTTTAAGCACTTCTTATTATACAATCTCTAAAATGTAATTACTTCAACACAAGAAAGAAAGTGAGAGAGTCAAAGTTAGTAACTCATGCTTAACATGATTTGGTATCTCAAGTTATAAGAATATCTATATGGTTAATACAATGAAATGTATATTCATTGACTTTAATTATTACCCATGTGAAGATTTTATAATGTTCTCCAATGTATTTATCTTTAACAAACATCTACATGTTCATTTTAAACGACCCTTATCCATAATGAATAACAGATCATTACTTGAATTCAATTCAAGATGCATGACATTTGCAAGTCTATCCATATTAAGATGTATAGTTTTAATGATATTTTGAAATTTTAAATAAGATAAATTTTTATTTCATCAAAATTTCATATTATAACTCTTTAAATTTAAATATCATGCAAACATAAGTACAATAAAATAAATGCATTAATAAATAAAAATACTATGTATTAAAACATGATAAATGAATAATGTATGTTAAATATGTCTTTTTAACATATGAACCATGGTATGTTAGAGTATATAGCTAATATTTACACATTAATTAAAATAAAATTTAAATTATAACATAACACATATACACATTCATACTTAACTTACTATATGATATTAACAAATATTAATTAGATCATATTAATATCAAGCCTTTTATGCCCATTTGTTTTTGTCTTAAAAAGACGCCAAATTACCATCACTAAGCTATCCCGTGACTCTTCTCGTGAAATCACAATCTGCCTGCCTTCCCTATTCATGTCTTTCGTCGGAAACCAATCGCATCCATTAATACCAAATTCCCAAGTATAAATAATCCCATTTGTTTCACCCTAGTAATGCCACCACTTTTGCATCACAAAAAAACCCCTGCTTTCCGCCTTTCCAAATCTATTTTCATTTCCATTTCCATGGCGTCTTTTCTCTCCTTCTCTGTCCTTTTTCTCTTTCTTTACCTATTCTGCTCGTCCGCCACCTCTCGCCACCACTCCCACCACCCAAAACCAACGGCATCGTCCACCGCAACCCCATCTGAAATCCTCCAAGCATGCAAAGCCACACGATTCCCAGACATTTGTTCATCATCATTAGCTGATTCTAGCAATGTTCCTCAGAACCCAACTCCTCTTCAAATAATCCAGTCTTCTATTTCTATCTCTGCCATCAATCTTAAAACCGCCCAATCGAAGGTCAAATCTATTCTAGACTCGTCCCAAGGTAATATTAACCGCACAAACGCCGCTCGAAACTGTATTGAAGTGTTAAATAATTCTCAGTACCGGATCTCGTCAACATCTGATAAATTTCTGCCGCGTGGAAAAACAAAAGATGCCCGAGCTTGGATGAGTGCGGCCTTGCTTTATCAGTACGATTGCTGGAGCGCTTTAAAGTACGCGAACGACACGTCTGATACTAATAAAACCATGTCGTTTTTGGACTCTCTCATGTCTTTCACCAGCAATGCATTGAGCATGATCATGACTTACGATATCTACGGAAATGACAGTAAGTTGTGGGGTCCACCTAAAACGGAGCGTGACGGCTTTTGGGAAGGATCTGGCTCGGGGTCGAGTACTGACTTGGGCTTTAGAGGCGGGTTCCCGTCGAAGTTAACGGCAGATGTGACTGTGTGTAAGGATGGGAGTAACGGTTGCTATAAGACGGTACAGGAGGCAGTCAATTCCGCGCCAGATAATGAAGGGGGAAAAAGGTTCGTGGTGCACATAAAGGAAGGGGTATATGATGAAATCGTCAGGATTCCATTGGAGAAAAAGAATGTCGTGTTTTTAGGAGATGGGATGGGAAAAACTGTCATTACAGGTTCATTGAGCGTTGGTCGACCTGGGATTTCTACTTATAACACGGCTACATTGGGTGAGTTAATTAAAACGCTCAACTTATGTTTCAATTACTGTTTATTTTCTCAAAAATGATTAGTGCAATATATATTTCTGTAACCATCAGATAAAATTATAGTTTTAGCATTTAAAGTGTGATATAGTAAATGGCAAATTTTGGCAAACTATTTCTGAATTTAATAGATAGATATAGCATGAATGTTGTTGTAGTTTTACTCTTCTAGAAAGCAGTTCAGCATACATAGCATGTGCAGAGGTAATGTATTTGCCTGTTCCGAGTTTACACTTGAAGATGCAACTTGACTTGTTAGATTCTCTAAAATGTAAACTCAAAAAAGAAAAAGGCTGTTCTGGTGAGTTGGGTGATGGGATTGGCAGATCCATTACAGGGTCATTAGTTGCCGGTGAGTTGATAATGACGTTTGTTGGTTATAAGTAGCTTGCAATCAGCTTAGTAACTTTTTTCAAGGGCATTGTTATGCTTGCGTCTGCCTAACCTGTTTCTTCACGACTTCTGCACACGATCTGCGTCTCACCTGGTGGTTAGCAGATTTTGGGATGTTATTCTCAATATTTATTGTTACAGGAGTTGCTGGCGATGGATTCATGGCTAGTGGTCTCACGATTCAGAACACCGCAGGAGCCCCTACCCACCAAGCAGTGGCCTTCAGATCAGACAGTGATCTGTCCTTAATTGAGAATTGTGAATTCATAGGCCATCAAGACACACTCTATGCTCATTCTCTTCGACAGTACTACAAATCATGCCTCATTCAGGGCAATGTAGACTTCATTTTCGGCAACTCGGCTGCCATTTTTCAGGACTGTGAAATCTTAGTCAATCCCAGGCAAGAAAAGCCAGACAAGGGAGAAAATAATGCAGTCACAGCCCACGGCAGGACAGACCCTGCCCAAGCTACTGGTTTTGTCTTTCAAAATTGTTTGATCAATGGCACTCCAGAGTATATGAAACTGTACAATAGCAAGCCTAAAGAACACAAGAATTACTTGGGAAGGCCATGGAAGGAATACTCGAGAGTTGTTTACATACATTGCAACTTTGAAGCTATAATAACGCCCCAAGGGTGGTTGCCTTGGAGTGGCGACTTCGCACTGAAAACACTCTACTACGGGGAGTTTGAGAATTCTGGACCAGGATCTGTTTCGTCTGAGAGAGTAGCGTGGAGTAGTCAAATTCCAGCAGAACATTTATACACATATTCAGTACAAAATTTTATTCAAGGTGATGAATGGATTCCTACATCATCTTGATTATTGGATACTGTTATCTTCATAATGTTGTATATTAGATGTTAATCCAAGAAATTGCGTGCTTCTGTGTTAGAGTATTAACAGAGTTCAAGTAGTTCTTCAGTTGCATATGAAAAATAATCAACAGATGATGATTCCGAAATTTGTTTATCTTTTTTTTTGCACTTGACCTTGTATAAATATCTTGCTTTTTTCCGAAAAAATTTGTAGCCCATGGTAAAAGCTGTGCTTCATCATCTTAGTGGTCATGAAATTACATATATCCGAATTTATACATTATATAATTATAGAATGTGATGTATTTACTCAAATGATATAACAGAATGAAAAGACTGAAAATAGGGTGATTTCAAGATAAATAGAAGGGTCATTTTTAGGATAAATAAAAGTGACAAGGTTTATTTTCATCTTTAAGCGTGAAACAAAATAAAGGGTAGAGTAGTAATTAAAATAAACCAAATGATACGAAAATGTTTTTAAAAAATATTTTCGTATCATGGTAATTTCCAGGATAATTGAAGTGGTAATTTGAAGGATAAATAAAAGTGATCATGTTATTTTTATCTTCTAACGAGAAACAAATAAATTTTAAAGAAACTGTTCAAAAAATTATATGCAAGATTGTACAACAAATTGAAAAAAATATTTGAAGAAATAGAAAGCTTTTTTAAAAAAAAATTAAAAAATTATCTTCATTTTTTAAAAAGAGTTATGTTAATTTTAATTATTTCATTTATTATTTATTTCATTTTTATAATTATTTTTTAATATTATTAATTTTAATAAAATAATAATGATAATAATAATATTATTATCATATATATACCATTTAAATTTTTAATGTAATACATCATTTTAATCTTAATAAAATTTTATTATAAGATAATTTTATTTTTATTATTATACATATTATTTAAAATTATATTATATAACATAATTTTAACTATTATAAAATTATATTATTGTACATATCACTTTTATAATACAATGTTTATCTCTTTAAAAAATTTTTATTATACATATCACTTAAAATTTTATTTTAAAATTAACAAATCATGAAATTTTAATTACATATTCATTATTTAAATTTAATTAATTAATAATCCTAAAATTTCTATTGAAATATTTTATGTTATTGATTATTTATTATTTGTTTATGTTAATTTTAAAATTTTAAACTTACTTCAAAATATATTATAAAATGTAATAATTTTTATAATATTTTAATAAAAAATAAAATTTTCTTGACTAAAATTAATAAAATATTCACGTATCAACTATTAAATTAATAGGAATAAGTACTACATTTTAAATGCATTGTAGAAGTTTACCTATTGTGTTACCTCTTAATTGTTTATTTAGCTCTATGTTACTATTGTCAATGATTTCTTGAATGTTTTAATTCTCTTTGTTTACTTGTACAAATTTGAGTAAATTTTTTACTTAGATGGATGTAAGAGTTCAATTGAGTTACTTAACTTGTTATAGCTTGGTTGAATAGAACAAGTCATGTAATATAAATAAAAATAAATAAGTCATAAAAAAGAAGTATAAAAGTTATTATTAAATTTTAGACCTACTCCTATGTTTGTTGGTTAGTAGGTAGGGAATGACATGTGCATCATATGGTTTCTCAAGTTGAAGATGACAAATGAAGATGAGTACTATTGTTTTATTTCAACTCTTATGTTTTTGAATGCTCATTAGATAGGAGCATCTATGCACCCCATAAATGTCTTTGGGTCAAGAAGCTTAAAAGTATGAGAGTTGAATTTTATATCTCTTTGTTATGAATTGATTAATTAGGTGTTGATTTGACAATATTTATATTCATATTAAAGATCTATAATAAGATATCATGGTCTAGAAATTAGTAATTATAAAGAAAATGTTTATGAAATAATTTGACTATGCTATAATTAAGCTATGAGTATTCATATTGAACTCTCTTTCTCATCTTAGCTTAATTTGCTCATATTTTTATCATAATTTAAATTTCTATCTTTTATAAGCATAACATATTAGCATTTGTAATTATAAGGTTGTATTCTTGATTTGAGAGTTTTTATTCAACTTAGGGATTTATAGTATGTTATTTGAGGTAAAGCTATTCTTTATTTGACCTTATTATATTGAATTGTAATACCTCAGGTTTATTCTTGTTTATAGTTTTGAAACTTTCTTTGCTTGACGACAAGTAAATCTTTAAGTTTTATACCATATTTTTAACCTATATTTCTATGTTATAATTGAGCCATGAGTATTCATATTGAACTCTCTTTTTCATCTTAGGTTAATTTGCTTATATTTTTGCCATGATTTAAATTTTTATTGTTTACAAGTATAACATATTGGGATTTGTAATTATAGAATTGTATTCTTGTTTTGAGAGTTTTGATCCAACGGAGAGATTTCTAATATGTTATTTAAGGCAAGACTATTCTGTATTTTACCTTATTGTATTGAATTATAATAACCTTAGGTTTATTCTTATTTATAGTTTTGAAACTTTCTTTGCTTAAGGACAAGCAAAATCTTTAAGTTTAAGGTAGTTTGATAACCATATTTTTAATCTATATTTTTCCTTATTATAATATAATGTCCTTTTAAGCATAACTTTCATGCTTTTAACTTCAAGCAAATGTAATTTCATATAGAAATTAAGCATTTCTCATGCTTTTCACTTTGCATTTATAATTTAGCTTATTTAATGTATTTTGGTCATTTAGCTATATAATTTTACATTTTTTGTGTATGGTTTATGAGCTTCATACATGTTAGTATAATCATTGCCATTTTTCTCATGTAAGTCTTGCATATAAACTCTTTGGCTTATGTTTTATAGGTTTAGGATGGTAGTTTATGTATGAATTTTATGTTTTCATATGGCAAAAGTCATGTTGAAGGTAACATGACTCGAGTTTATCCTAAAAAGACTATGATTTTTATGTATATGCATGCCACAAGTCATGTTATTACCAATATGATTCGTGTTGGCCTCAACTTAACACTAAAATGGGAGCATAAAACTCAACATGACTTGTGTTGGATCTTCTTGCCATGATTTCTCATATATTTTTACTCCAAATTCAAGCCATTTGATCATATTTTGAAGGTCCAAGATGGTACATATAAAAAAAAACCTTTTCTCAGTAGTTTTTATATCAGTTTAATGGCAGGTTTAGGGGAGAACCTCATGGAGGCGTTTTAAAAATTAGTTTTTCTCTCTCTCCTCTTGTAAAGAACTTTTAGTAGGTTAGGTTTTGTTGTTTATCTAATCTTTCATTCAATTTATCTTTATTTTAGCAATCTTATGACCCAATGATGTGAAGATATGAAGAGAATATGAGAAGCAGTTAGAGATTTGAAGATATTGTGAAGCAAGAAGATTACTTTTTACTAGTTATTGTTAATAACTAGGGTTGTATTTCCTTTTAGAACTCCTTTACTCCTCAACTTATTTTACTTAATTATGCTTTAGTACTTTCTTAGTTAGGGTTGAGACCCGATGCTTATGAATCTTTTATTTCTTTTTATCTAGTAATCTATTTAAGGTATTCATGTTCTTGTGTTGTTTTTATTGATTATGGAAATATGCTTGTTGAGTGGGTCCATTGACTTGCTTGTTACCAATTAAATTAGTTGATTGCTTTGAAAGAAGGATTAGTTAATTGGAATGAATATAAGAACACCATTTAATTAATTACCTAAATGTAAGAATTAATTAAATGGAGGCATTAGTATTATATGTTGTGCTTATTCATTAAAATCGACATAACAATCATAAAAACAAATGTTAGCTTATTTTAGTAAGTAATCTATCTTTTAAGAGAATGATTGATTACATTTATACACCACTTTGATAAATACTTTGAATGGTTATTAGTTAATATGAATTGCATCTTCACGGGTATAATCTCAACCCTAAAATTATGTATATTAATGTAGTCAATTTATTGCATTGAATAGAGTAGTTTAATTTCCTAGTTCGATTTTATATGTCATGTTTTATCATATGCTTTTTCTATGTAATAACCAATTTTTATCAAGTTGGATTATGCAAATAATCAAAGAAAATAATAGTTAGTATTTAGCTGTAAGAGTATGGCGTCCCAGACGCGGGAGTCCTGCACGTTGTTCGGCGTGAAATGCCGTGGTGCTTGCTCTCAATGGCGTATCCCATTTTAATTTTGAAAACAACGCGTTGAGTTTATTAATGGAGTCGCCACCTAGTTGCTTTTGTCAATTCAATTGAACGACTAGGCAACCAGGAAATAAAACCCGGGCCTTCC
>CANYBF010178357.1:0-17582 GCA_948192965.1 Dalechampia spathulata
AATGTAGTTTGTATGCATTTGTACATAGATAATGAAATAAAACAATATAGGAAACAAAGTAAGTACATGGTAAATTGATATATATATATATATATATTACATGCTACATTGCATTATTATATGATGATTTATATGAAATGATTAGAGCTTATGCTCAAGAGTAAAAATGATCATAATGATGGAATGATAAATGCATCATAATAATGCTTATATGGATATGTACATTGAATAATGAATTATGGTATAGTATGATGGATAATGATTCAGATGCATTAATAAAACAAATATTGATAGTTTTAATGCAACAGGCATATTTATGAACTACGATTATTGGAGCTTATGCTCATCAACGAAAATGATATGATGAGAGTATGATGTTAATTGTTGATGTTATTTATATATTAAATGTAAATAGAGATAATAATTAGAATTCTTAATTATTTTATGATTTATTGATGAAAGGAATACATGATAAAATAATAGAATGACATTTTCAGTATTGATAGAATTTAATTAGATTCTGAAAATGTTTATGTAATGATGATGTTGGATTTGGTCATAAGTAAAAACAATATAGATTATAGTGAAAATTATAGTGAAATGACATGATATATATATAGCATTTTTATGCTAATAACATGATGATATAATATTGAAAAACTTAATTATTGACGTATGAGTTTATGCTTATAGGTAGCAATAATATACTAAGGAATTATAGTATGATATAGACGAGTCGATAATAATAATGCTTATACAATATGAACATATTATGGAAATGTTTTACAGTAACGAGATCATGGATATTGGTATATAATAATTAATGAAGTAAACATGTTATAAGATTACATTGCTTAAAGGTAACTCGGAAAATGTAATTGATTTAAGGAAGATAAGGGATGAGTAGCATGGCAATAAGTAAGAGATGCACAAAAATAATATGCTAAATACCTATATGATGAAGTTATAATTATGATGATTAAGGTTATTGAATCTGTTATATATATGATATATGTTTTAATATGATTATGATTATAGCACTACTGAGCGAAAATACTTAGCGTTCGTCATTTGATGGACACAGGTTAACAGATGGATGAAGCACATGAATCCCAAAACACTAATGCAACAGGATGCTCTATGATGGCAAGGACTTAGATTAGTTTAAAGTTTCTATTTAATATGATATATAATTAAAATAATATTTAAGGCAGTAAATGCATGTATGTAATGTGAGGTTAATGTTTCCATAAATTTAAAATGTAGTAAGTACTTTATATACATTAGATTAAATTAAAATTTATACATCCCTTGTAGGATAATTCATGGTTTCCATCTATTTGTAGATCATTAATTATTCTACAGGAGCATGTCACACTGCTGTAAGGTGTGACAGGTGTAGAAGGAATTTAGTCATAATTATCCCAACTTTATAGAAGAAAGTTGAAATGTCCAATTTGGTTTATGTATAGATGGATTTCAACCATTCAAATAGTCAAGCCTTATAATCTGCCACATGGTATGTGTATGAAGGATAATTATATGTTTCTAACTTGTATTATACCTGGCCAAACAATCCTAAGTAGAAATTGGATGTATACTTGTAACCATTAATTGATGAATTGAATAACTTATGGGAAAATGGTATCCCCACTTATGATATATTAAAGAAGCAGAATTTTTTAATACGTGCTACATTGATGTGGATCATTAATGATTTTCTAGCATATGCGATATTGTTTAGGTGTAATACTGTTGGAAAGCTAGCATGTCCATATTATATGGAAAATTCTTAAGCTTTTCACTTGCCAAATGAGTGTAAAACATTATGGTTTGACAACCATAGAAAATTTTTAACGGAAGGACATGTGTTTCATTGAAATAAATATGCGTTCAAAAAGAATCATCAAGAATGGTTACCCCCTCTTATAAAGATAGGTGCCCAAATATAATGTGAGATAGAAGACATCAAATTGTAGAAAATTACTGAGTTTAATGTAAAAGAAGTAAATAGTGGATGTCATAATTATGGTAGGAAAAAATGTAGCATTTTGTAGGATTTATCATATTAGAGTTCATTGTTGATTTACCATAATCTTGATGTCATGCATATTGAAAAAATATTTTTGATAATATTTTCAATACAATTATGAACATTGAAGGCAAAATAAAGGATAATTCAAAATTTAGGGTAGATTTGAAAATTTTTTACAATAGGAATGAGCTTGAAAGAGATTATCGTATAAGGAAATTTCCAAAGGCATGCTACACTTTAGATAAAACAATCAAAAGCCATTATTTATGAGTGGTTGAAGAATGTTAAATTCCCTGATGGATATGTGTCTAATATGGCTAGATGTGTTGATATGCGAAAGCTTAAGCTTTTTTGTATAAAGAGTCATGAAAGTCATGTGTTTATGCAATGTTTACTACTAGTTGTATCTGTGAGCTACTATTGAGCAATGTATGGCAAGTGTTGATTAACTAAGCTTGTTTTTTAAAACACTTAAAACAAGTAAAATTTTAATCAAAGAAATGAAGCAATTAGAGATTGATATACTAGAGATATTGTGCAAACTAAAATGTATATTCCTACTAAGATTTTTTAATAGTATAAAGCATCTTCTGATACATTTTCCATATAAAGCAAAATTGGCAGGCCCGGTGCAATATAAATTGATGTATCTATTTGAAAGCTTTCTTCGTCATTTGAAAAAGAATGTCAGAAATAAAGTAAGAGTTAAAAGTTCAATTTCCAATGCATATCTAGTTGAAGCAGTTATCAACTTTTGCTCATATTATTTTCAACCTCATAAATTCACAAGGGATTGGAGAGTTCCATATAATGATGAGAGGGATGGTATGGTTAATGTTAATGGAACCTTATCAATTTTTAAATGTACAAGTCATCCATATGGAAAATCTAAATCTAGATTCTTAAACCATGAAGAGTGTCTAGTTGTATAAATATTTTGATAATTTTTATACAAATATTGGAGAGTTCCACGTAATAATGAGGGGGATGGTATGGTTTTGGTAATTATTTTGATTAATTTTTGTTATTTATTTATTTAGTAATTATTTTGATCAATCACGTTGATTTACTCATTTCACATGATTATTGATTATGAATGGATAATGATTTCTTCTATTTGGTAAATATCTTAAGTGATTTATTTGACTTAGTAATTATCTAATGAAGTTACTCTTTCAAATATTTGGAAAGATAAGATAATTATTCATTACCATATTTTCTGATTATGTTTCTAAAGGATTTTCATAAATTTAATATTTTAAAAAATTGAATTGGAAACATATTGGACTTTACATGGAATTCAGTATTCAAGAACTCTAATTCTAGAGATTTCAATGGATTAATGGAAGGAAATTATGATGAATATTTATTTTTTGGGAGTTTTTATTTAAGGTATTTTTTTAGGATTTTATTAAGAAAATTTTAAGAATATTTACCTTATAAAGCTCAAATCAAAATAAAACATTTCCTCTTTTCATAAAATAATTTTCAAATATACTTTCATATTTTAAAAATGTCAACTTCTCAAAAATAATATTTGGTAATAATAAATCTATGTCACGTGAAATGAGCTTACTGATTTAATGTAATAGAAAGTTTATTTTAGATTGATTTTGATTAACTTACATATTTATACTTTATATTTTTTTTGGAATATAACTTTCATATTTTTAAGTATAAATACATTAGTTTTGAAGTTAGAAAACACAAGAAAATAACAGAGAATGAGGATTAAATTGATATACATTTTAAAAGTATTTTCAAAAGAGCATCATTTGAATATCTATTCTCAATTGTTTCAATAGGTTTTATAAAGGTTGTGAGGAAGATTTAATATTCAATCATTTGATTATTCTAAAAGGTTATTAACTTAGCCTTATGATAAAATTTGAAGAGGTTACAAGTGAGCCTATGAAAAACTTAAGGCTACAAGTTAGTATGCTAAAAACTTATTAGAAGTTGTAGAGTTAGCATACTAAAAATTTGAAGAGGTTGCCAAGTTAGCCTATTAAAAATTTGAAGAGCTTGCATTTAGCTTATTGAAAGCTTTTGTTGTAAAGGTTATAAGTTATCCTTAAAAACTTGTTGTTGTTTTAATGAAGCCTCAAACTTTGGTTTGAGAGAGTGGATGTAGGAATTAGGCCAAACCATTATATATCATATGTCTACTATTCTTCTCTCTTCTTCTCATTTATTAGCTTAATATTTTCAATTACTTTATTTCTAAAAGGCTTTTTATAAAGTTTTTTTCACTTTAATCAATCTACTATTTTTCAAAGGGGAGTTTTCAAAAATCAATCAAGTTATTTCTATAACTTTGCTTTATTTTTGAATTGTTTTCTATTTTATCAAAGCAACTTGCTAAAGTTTATTTTAGTTTATTGATTTTAAAAATAGTTTACTAGTTTTGAAAATAATTTGTTAAAATTGTTTAAAATTTTTAAAGTTTATCAATTCACCCCCCTTTTGACCACTACTTTTGAGACTATCATATTTTATTATCTTTAGGATTTAATTCTTTAATAAATTCACTTGGTGCCATTCTTGACATTCCTTACTTTATATTGTCATATTTTACTATTCTTGTATGATAACTACAAGGATACTTGGATGCTTGTGCATGGTCAGATTACGCTTAATCTTCAACTCTTATCTCATGTTGGCATTATGGTCATGCCAAATAAGGTAGTTATTTTACCTCCATGTTATCTTCCCTACCTTTTGAGTGTAGATATGGAGGAACTTTATTTTGAGAATGATGTTAATGATGGTATCTGCTAGTCCTATAAATCCACCTTTATATTATATGTTTATCTTTGGTTAGATGCATAAGATGCTACTATTGAAGCACTAGGTAATCAATTGGATATTACCATCGATCATCTTCAAGGGGGTATGAATGTTATGATGTACCATGTGGGCATCCTTTACCCACCTTTGCCTGTTACTCCATCATTTGATCCTACTTAGGGGGATCTTTATTTTTAGCTTTTTATTATTTTATTTTATTTTTATTTTCCTTTGTTTTCTTTCTTTTTATTTCTAATTACTATTTTTCCTTTATTTTTTTCAAGTACTCCAGCCTTTTCCATGGCATTAAATAAATAGACTAACACCTTTTGCATCTTTCACTTTAAGGGTAGCTTGTTCTAACCTTTTCTTTTCATGTTCTTTTTATTCTTTTATATTTTATCATTAAGGACAGTAACATCCTAAAAGAAGGGAAGATAAATTTTTGCTTGTATGTTAGTCATGTTTTTAGTGTCCTTAACATCTTTAATATATTTTATGGTTATGTATCGATGAATGCATGCACTACTTAGTACTTAGATGCAACCATTTATTGTATGCAAGGATCAATAACATTTAAGTATGTTGACTTGTTCACTTTAGTATGTTTATTACATATTGCTCATAGATATATGAATATGACATCTTACTTTAACATATTTTTTTCATAATTCTAAATTGGCTTATCTAAATAAAAAAAAAAGACTAAGAGGCTATTGAGAAAAAATAACAAATCAATAAAATACTTTGCTAGATTATCTATTTTAGTAGTAGGGGTAAAAGGTTTACTCATCCTTTTATTGTCTATAAAAAAATGACATGTAAAGGGAAATTATAAAAAAAAGGAAAATAAGAAAATATATATACACATAAGTTTATCATAAGGAAATAAATACAAATTTAGGAGATGATTAAGTTAAGTTAAGATTAGGATGATGTTTACATTTTGATAAATTTATTTGATTTTGTATGAACATGGTTTGTTCATATTTCATCTTGATAAATATATTATCCTTGCATACCTCAAACTATCATATCTAATTATTATTTCATTACAAATGTGTTCACTAAAATGTGATTCACATGATTTATTGAAATATTGTGTTCCTAAAAATATGATTTTGTACTTTGCTTAGGGACAAGAAAAAGTTTAAGTTATATGGGTATTTCAATGAGCGGAAAATTTTTATAAATAATCAATATAATTTTTTCACTTATGTTCATGTGTTTTAATGGTTTATTAGGTTTCTTATTCATAAATTCTATAATGTTCTTATCCTTAGTCATACTTTAAGATATGAGATGAATCTAAGGCTTAAATTGAGGCAAAGTAGGCTTGAATGGCATCTCAAGGTGTAAGGATCCTATCCTAATCCATGCATATATTACTAAAGAGCTTTTCAAAGAGAAAGTATGTTCAAAAAGGTAAGCACATAATTTTAGAAATTTGGACCTCAACTTGGACCCCATCCCTGTCATACCCAATTGATGAAACATGCACCAGTAGGATGATTAAATAAATAATAAAAAAAATATATTTAGGAATTCATTAATCATTCTATAAAGGATCTGTGAATTTTTTTGATGGAATATATCCGGTCTTTATTTATATTTATTTGTTTTATAACTGGTAGCTTAAACATCACCTGTTCAAATAAAATATTCATATATAATTGATGACGTGCCGTTAGACAATTACTGAATACATAAAACATTTCTATAATTTAAACAAACCATACTGGGAAATTTAAGAATCTCTATTATTTACAAGTACAAGATATTTTACTACCCATAAATTGTACAATGATAGTTACATGATAAAATATCTGCTAGGAATACATTATACTATCCAAAATGTGGTTTCGAGGGTCATATTAGTTTTAGAATATCATGACTGTATTAATGTCTCACTAATCTATATGCCCCTCTAAACTTCTCTATCTTGCATTCATCAACTGACAAATGCTGAGTATAAACTCAGTAGTGTCTAATAATAATTATGTTGAGAATAAAATTCAACTATCATGTTATAGAATAAATATAACTAATAAATAAAATAATTAAAGCAATACATAGTAATTAATCATAATAAATATAACAACCAATAAAATTATACAATCAATAATGAATTATCAACAAAACAATTCTCTGTGGTTAATTATGTATATCATTCATCTTTCTCATATATTAATCATAATATCATTTTGTATATTAAAATAATAGAAAAAATATGTTTGATGCTGATGAATGCAATTATGAGTTGTATTGCCTTATCCTCCATCATTCCATCACTTCTCTGTAAATTCATCATTTTCTATGGTCTTATTAACCTCTATCTCTGATTGTACATAATCTATACTTAGTAAATTTTCAGTAATTTATTTTCCTAGTATCTTTGTATTCTGTCTCTGTATCATTTCAATATATACATATATTAATGCCTCCTTTATTTTTCCCTTTATATGTATTTACATGTATACTTTATATATATGACTATACCTCACTTGTTCCTCCAACTTATCATGCTAAAGGTAAATGATACATGATTTTATCATGTATACGTTTATATGTTATTGGTATAATTATAAATAAATAACATCTCAAGATACATTAGTATACCATATATCTAAAATTAATAAATAATACTTAAAATATTAATAAGATTTCATGATACCAGATTTGAATCACCAAGCTTTATATTTTATCTACAAATTTCTTTCACACGATAATTATTATTAGGCACAAACCTGTTTTTACTTTGCCTTTATTTGCTCGAGAAACAGAGGTAGCAAGTCTTCTATTTTCCTTGCCTGTTATACATAAATGTTTCAATCAACATATCACATAAATATATTAAATGTTTATATATATATTACATATATATTTAAACATCCTTAAATAAATATTCAACTTTTATTTAGCTTTATTTTTATCATTTTATTAACACTATGAGTTTTACATTATAACATTTCATTGTTTAAGTAACCTTCATCTAAATTAATAATTGATTAATTATAAATTTGCTTAATTAAAGTCTATATATACATATTGTGTTCATAGTCTTAGTATAGAAATTGGCATGAATAAGTTCACATCATATCTAACTTGTATAGTGAATAAAGCTATACTTATGAATTTTGATAATAACTCTTAATAGTTGTATATAATTCTAGTCTCTTAGCTAGCCATATTTCTCTTGAATTTGTTATAAATGAATAGATACTTTTATTGGTTTAATTTTAGTAGATAATTTCACTACTTAAGTACTTATGTCCATAAAAGGTAAACATGTTAATTATCTTGGTAACTAATGTACTAAAAGTCCAATTTAATATACATGTCTAGCTACTATTCTAATTAGGTTAATATAGTTCTTTATGGCATTCATACACTTAATGATTCATGAAATGTAGTAACCTCACCTAAGTAATATTAATCATAAGTAATATATCTACACTCTTTAACTACGAGTACCAAGTTATTGAACCTGTTCTTATACCATATACATATACGTGTGCTTAATTTCCAATCTATCTCTTTTAACTATTCCAACTAACATTTGTATTTATGTTCTTACTTAACTTCTTCTCAACAATATACTAGGGACGTTATTGTGTAAATTAGCAACTCTTAAATATACTACTAATTTACTCGATGGCTACATGCATAATATGTTTATGTATATATATATATATATATATGTACCTGAGAAATTCCAGTTTAAAGTACACAAGGTACAATAACTTCATGCATAACTTCACCATAGTTAAACAAGTTTTATGTTTGGTTTCCTTGGACCAATGATTAATGCATAAACATATTGGTTTTTAGGTAAATTTGTTGCAATTAGAACATTCGAAGTATGACATATTTCAACTTAGAACTACCATCTCATCCCAATCATATGAATAGTAGTTTAAATATCAAAATTTATTAGATTATTCTATTAACCAATGAATGGTTATACAACTGGAATACTTGCATGCATGCACAACCTTACTACATGCCTCCTGCTAATAATCACAACACTCATTCTTGATAAGCTTATGCTAAATTTATACGTGTGTATATGTATGGTTACACCAAAAGTTTCATTATTCCCTATTTAAATTTATTAATGCATATCCTTTCCTGCTACACTTCTTTAAGTAATCCTTGTTAGGCCATATGGAATATAACATGAAAATTAGTGGAGTTAATGTATTAAAATTACACCCACTTTCCTTAATCTCATACGCTAACTCCTATAGAATCAGTTGCCATCATTTAGACTCAAAGCAAGGTGACAATGAGGTGCATTCAGTTGATAACATTCTAGGACTGACATCATTATATTAGGTTGAAAATCAAGGCATGTATCTACAAAGATTCTTGAAATTATAAGCTGTTATATTCAAAACCACTATTGTTATATTCAACACCACTATGTAGATCAATTTCTCTTAATCTAATTACAATATTAATTTATATATAGCCAAAAATTTCTTTCTCTAATGTGATATTCACACTACTAATGTCTAATGTATTTACAATGATTTATAAATCATGCGTGACTTGTTCCATATATCTTGTAGTTGTTCCCATGATAGAATTACATTAAACCTTATTAACAGGTCATCTGTTAATCATATGTAGCCAACCTAACTGTCCACCATGCTTCTTTCTTCCTATTCTTAATGTTATATAGAGTAAAATTGATAGTAATTTAATTTCAAGTTCTAGAGTAATGGCTAGTAGATTAATATGTCAACCCATACCGTGGTAGCAGTTTAATAATGTATAATCATTCATGTCATTTAGATGGCTTTCAAGATTCAATTAGTGTTCTTGGTTCTCTCTTTAAGTTATCTTAATTCATTTAATCCAATCCTCAAGGATAATGCATAAATACCTCATACATAATTATTAACATACTCATACATAGATTTCAAGTATAAATGACCATCATATGTTCTGTTATTTACATAAATTAACTATGGCAATATTATAATAGTCTTTCTATTTAGTTATAAAGCTTAACTTCTCATATTTATGTCATAATTCTATACGTATACAGATGAGTAGCTTACATAATGGTTTGAGCTTAAGAATACAATCATTTAATAACGTGACTTAACAATATCAGTTAACTAAGTAGATATATGGTCTAAACAAGAGAGTATATACATATGTGCCTTCACGTATGCCATCAATTTATAGTATAAACATCAGTTGCTCAAGTTATTGGTTATATGCATAATTAATTTTTATATAAAATAAGTTCCATATGTAAACATTATCACACCTTAAGCGATGAGACATGCTCCTATAGTGTAATTACAAACCTCTTAAGTTAGGAAATTAATAATTACCTTACAAGGGATGCTTAATTTTTTTAAAAAACTTATCTTTATCTTTTGAGCTATGATAGTGTTAAACATGCCTAGATGCACCAATTATAAGTATTAACAATCATGTATATATGAGTCATAACATATCATATTCATTTAACTCGTGCCATAGGCAAAACGTTCTGCATACAAAAACCATACGGTAAATCCATACAAAGTTATATTGTTCGATCTCAAAAGCCCTGAGTGATATCATGATAATTACATATGTCATAAAATACAATCGTTTTACTGTGAAAATAAACATAAGAGAAAGTTGCATAAATCTCAAGGTAAAGGAGTCCATCATGAAAGTCTGAGTTCTCTACCATAATGTCCAGCTAAACCTCTAGACCCGCTATTGACACCACTAACCTTTATGCTCTCTTGTAGCACTGGTAATTGTGTTCATTAAATGATAAATGCTAAGAAAAATCTCAATAGTGCTAGTAAAAATGGTTATAAGCAATATAACAAACAAATCATATCATGGAAAGAACCATTTCAGCATAAAACAGATCATTTCAATATTTATCATATCTTATATAAACATAACTAGATAATTAAGTAACCATTGTCACCCATATCCAATATCGCTCTTTGCTTGTGAACTTTATCATATAAACATCATACATTCATAATTAAGTACAATATGACATTAAAATATCCAATTGTAACATTCTACACTTTAATTCCATCTATAAAACATATGACATATGATGAAATATACTATGAAGAATGCAATGATGAATTACGCTCTCCCTTTATTTTTCCTGTATCAATTCCTTTGCCTCTGTGGTTGTGCACAATCTTGTACTGCGTCTAATGTACCAGTACCTCTGGTTCTTATATGAACATTTCATATATATATATATGTATAACTTTATGATTCCATATAGAAATTCAACTCTGTGATTTCCCAAGTAAATTCAATTAAGTGACCTAATATGTATCAATAACAATCTCTATAACCATATCTTCCTTATAACTCTTCATTATCATGTCATGTCATACTTATGTAAGAATGCATGACTGTACATGACATGATGCATATGTATGCATTATATTATGCTATGAACATTTAATAAGTCATACACCATTATTCTTTTATGAAAAGTTCTTTTAAAAGATCAATTATTGGTCATGGAATACTAGCACAAATCTGTTACCATTTTACCCTTATTAATAGTTTTTGGAGAAGTTTGAGTCTCATCTATTAAACCTATAGCATTTCTAATTTACATTCACTTAGTAAAGTCATTCACATATTGTAATTGACTTATCATCTTTAAGCATCCGTAATCATTCATGACAAGTAATTATAATTCAAATTTGGTTCATAATGAGCATATAAGCACCATATCATCTCATAACATTTCATGCTTTGCATTGAGGGTTATGCATGCCTTTTGGCCAACTTGAGTCTTTGAACCATAATACCATGCATTAAGTGTGTTTATGCATCATTGACTTCCATTTGCATATATGGTTAGCTATTATCTCCATACATACTATTACACACCTTTGCATTCAAGTACAAATGCATGTATAAGTCATATATATGTGTATTGGTATGTAAATCAAGTATTTAGAACATGTAAGCATACATAAGACTTATCATGATCATGTATGAATATATAGCATTAGCTTTACTTCATGCCTCTAAGTGCATATTCTTGTGTATTATGAAAACTTATAAGGTTTAGGTGTGTATAGCATTTAGTTTATGAGCCTAGAATGCCCATTCATTAAGCTACCAAAACATACAAGTCAAAGTTACTATTCATTTGGTCATATGCACTATTCATTTAGTATGTTTTACTATTCATTTAGTCATTTTTATTCCATGTTTCCTTTCTCTTTTCACTTAGTATGCATAGGTAATTATGTACCCCTAATGACCATATTATGAATCATGAATGATATACATTTTTAGTTTATTATCTCATGCACATCTCAATGTATTTAACCATGTAAATAAAGTACCAAAACTTACACATTTATGGCATGCAATTCAAACTTGTTGAAACTAGAAAATGTAAATACCATTTCTACGCGTACTTGTACTAAATGAATTTTTAAGTTATCCTCTCGGCTTTTAATGTAAACAAACCATATACCATTAGAAACTAGATTCATCAAGATTTCATTCAAGCTATAATACAAAAATTATCTCATCTTTTAAGGCCTCTAAAAGTAAAAAGGCCGCATGCCTTATATATCCTACAGAAATGCACTATTTTATTATCATTCATGTACCTTTGTACATGACGTCCCATTTTCATATGCTTTAATGACCTTCAACATAAGCATGCCATATACCATTGGAAACTAAACTCAATAAGCTTTAATTTGAGCTATTACATGCAATTTTTAGAAATCTTTAAGGTTGTGAAAAAGTAAATTGCCGCAAGTCATTAAGTTCTACCAAAACAATCCAGTTTGCATACAGTAGCATTCCTTTATCCATTTAGCATCTAAACTACCTTGTAATTATTTCCTACAATAAATACACATGAATATACATGTTATACACATACCTAAGTCCAAATGTCTAGCAAACATACATTTAAACACACCCTAAGGTAATGTATACACAAGCTCAACAAGTATGTACTAAGGCTACCAATAAAGAGCTCTAAGTGGAACTTAATGTAAAACACCACTTTAACACCTCTCAAGCATACCATTCAATTACCAAATCACATAATAAACATCATTCCCACAGCCATGAATAGTACTCATTCAAGTTTAGGGTAGTAACAAAATAGTATAAAAACTCAAACTACAAGTCAAGCAATATCAAACCACAACCTCCACCATTAAAAGCAAATTAATTTGGTTTCTTAGTAACCATCCTCCATCAAAATCACTCACAAGATCACTCAATTAAGAACCTCCATATCCACACAACCAACCATGGCTTTACCCTACAAAAATTGCAAGAAAAGCAACATCAAAGAAGATACATGTATAAGAAGAGGAAAAAGGGGCAGAAACTAACTTAATTCATGTTTTACTTACCTTGAATCACCAACCCTTAAGGATTTCAGTTTCCAAGCTTAAGAAGAGAGGAAGAAGAAGAAAGTTTCTTATATCTGGAGTGTTTTAGAAGTAGGAAACTATTCCATACAATATTAAAAGGATAAAGGAAAAGAAAATACAAATTTAAGCCATCCTAACACATATACATACTTACACATATACATACATATGACATACTAACATATAAGGCATTAAACCATCATTCCCTAGTATTTAATTAAGTAAAAATCCAAAATCATTAAATAAGACACTAATACATACTATAAATACAAATTAATATTTGTTACATATACCAGTCTATAATATACATGTATACCTTATTCTAATCACACATGGAAGCATATACACCAAGAATTCAACAAGCATTCTTTGCAAACAACACCTCATGCAACATAAGAGGCACTTTCCCAAAAGCCTCATTTAAGCACATTAAACACTTCCTATGTAATATTTACTTTAAAAATACTTTTCTTTCACCAAATTTACATACTTTCTCATTGTTAAGCATTCATTTCCATTTCATACCATAATTCCATTTAGAAGCATGTTTACTCATTCATCACACATATGATCAATGCACTATAATACGTTAAGTGTATGGATGTGACAAACATCATTCACATCATCAACCTACCAACACAACCACACATATGAATTTAATCTATTTTCATCCAACTTATACATGAAATAGATAACCAGTTGTTGGTGGGGCTTTCGTGGTGTCCTAGAGTGAGGCTTGTGATGCATAGACCGAAAGCTCACTTGGAGCAAAAATGCAATCTTTTCAAGGGGCTACCTCAAGGAATGAGACAGACTCAAAAGAATCATAAGATAGAGTCGCTACTGAATGATTCTAAATTTGGTTCAACTGATACATAGCTTGAGTGGTAAGTCAAACCCTTCAGAGATAGGTTCAGGTGGTGAAGATCTATTCCCTCAGAGTTTTAAGTTTGATTTTACCATTTTAGTTGAGTTAATTACCCTAGGCAGGTGAGCATTCATAAGCGCATAACATAATATGGCATGGCGACAATCATAGTAGATATAACATGGTAAATATGATATAACAACCATTGCATGGCACCGCGATATGACAATCATGGTGTATAAAACATGTCATATGCATAACATGTATGAAATGACATGACATAAGCATGATATATGAAATGATGACATGATATAGGTATGACATATGAAATGACATGGCATAAGCATGACATATAAGATGACATGGCATAGGCATATGACATGTGAATGATATGGTATAGGCATGACATGTGAAATAATATGGCATAAGCATGACATGTGAGATGATATAGCATGAGCATGACATGTGAGATAATATGACATAAGCATGACATGTGAAATGACATGACATGGCATTGGCATGACATGTGAGATGACATAATATAAACATGACATGTGAGATGACATAGACTAAGTATGACATGTGAAATGACATGAAATAGGTATGACATGTGAGATGACATGGTATAATTATGACATATGAAATGATATGGCATAAGCATGACATGTGAGAGATGAATGATATAGGCATAGTATGACATAGCATACATCATATAGCAATGATAAAAATGAGCATAACAGCATAAATGAAAATCAATAATAATGGCCTGAAGAAAAAGATCGAGGAAAATAAGGGATACATGATGAATTAAGGCTAAATCATACAACTAAAGAGGAATAATGTCACGTCTTTCAACTACGTAACATGCTTCCATAGTATGATTATTAATTCTCTATTAAGAAAATCAATAATCATCCTACAAAGGATTCCATATATTCATGATTAAGTGTGGACTTTTTTTTTTATAAAAAATCATGCATACAATCCCTCAATTATATTCGATCCATTATCATACTATCATAATTTCAAGCATTATCATATTGACTTTATTAACATACACACATCATTGTTTTACATATATAGGGATCATCATAAATCATTACCAACAAAATTAATAATACAGTCAAATACCATTAGTTATAATTTTAATTACTGCCAAGTAGTTTATTGAGAAGTTGCATGATTATTGCGGAATAGAAGTCCCATGAAAGTCAAACCAAACCATTTACCAATAAGCTTAGTTGAATTGTCCAGCTGCTGTCATTAACATTCTTACTCCTCGCTTTTACTTGTTCCTACGTTTATCAAAGGATAAACGCTGAGTATAAAACTCAGTTGTGCTAGTATAACATATATTTTAAATATCACAATAATCATATATCAATATATCCCATTTACTTCCATATATAATACCATAATTAAATAATGATAAATAATCATCGTATCAATAAATTCCTAAAACATCATTAAATATTTCAAACATAATATCATGATGTCATTAATTATATGCCATTTTCATTAATAATCATTTTTAGCACTATTCATGATTTTTATTTCAACTGTTCTAATATCTCGTGCATATTTACTATGTCATCATAGTCATATTCAAATCAAACTCACCTTAGTACATTATATAATCATTTAATCATTATTTAAATGTCAATATCATTAAAGCATTGCACATCATTATTTAATATCAGCATCATCATTATAACATAACATATTAACATCATGTTTATATCATTATCGTCAATTTGAATATTATCATTAACATATCAATTTAACAGTAAATATAAATGTCATGGTATATATATTTACTGTAAGCATTAGCAAGATGTGCTCATAGTTGTATAACTTAATACCATTTATTATGTCATCATCATTTATTCATGAGCAATGTATTTTTATAAGATTTCATTTATGTTATGCATTCTCCCTCATATATGTCCTTTATACATTTCGCCATTTCATTTATATGCGCATGTACCAGGTCTTTCATATCATAACATAACTTATAGTTCAATAAGCTGGAACCCATTTCTCATTCATTATCTTTCTCTTTTATTTTGTTGCTTTCCATATGATTTTCCTTTTCATTTAATTCCCGTACGAAATATATAATATTGCCCAGTATATCTCATTTAACATTTTTCTTATATCTGTTGATTTTTCTCCTTCCTTATTTCTCCATGTTATATTGTGCCATGTTCATGCTTAATGCTTTATGTATATAACATCATTAATGAATGATTAGTAACATATCATAATTAATTATGTAATGCTATTGCATTACCATACCATCACCCTTTTTGACCATTAAATGATCGAAGGCATCCCATTAAACTAGTACAAACCTGGAATGTCATTCCCTTTGTTTAATTCTTTTGTTGATACGTGAAAATTATCCACAGAATTACCTAATTATAATACAATATTCATCTTTAATTAATAATTAATATTTTACATAAATCATTCATTACTTCACGTTTGTAATCCTATACCATTGTTCAAAAGTCATAAATCATTTATAGCAATCCACTCCATTTACTGTATTTACTCATCAAATAATAAAACCATATTATCATTTATTTTGATAACCTCTGCTTATATGATTTATTTTAATAACACCCAATTTATTTACTGCTTCATATAATATGTTATCCTTTACTGTTGCATTACTATTCACTAAATATCATAATGATAAAACTTTGTTCATAATAATCTATTTCTTATATAATCTTTTATCATAATAATATTCCTATTGTTCAAACCAACCAATAAAAACATATTTAATTATGTCCTTATCTTATTCTTAATTAAATAACATTCTGGTATTCTGCTTACCAGTTAATACTTTCTTATTAATTTACTAAATTGCCATCATCTTAATACTAATCATTTTATATCCAGAATTTATAACTTAATTCGATTATTATAACTAATCACATGAATATTCTGTTGATAACCAGTTACTGCTAAAACATAAAGTATTACAACAAACATGATATAATATAAAATTAGTTAATATCACAATAATGATTACTTAATAATATCTTGATCATATATCTTTTACTAATCCTTAATACTATACTCTTCATACTTAACTTCTGTTATCGAATTTAATTCTGTTATATCTTATGCATAAAAATGTTTAATGCTAGAACTCATTAGCAAAGCATTTGATATCACTTAATAATTTCCTGATAATAGACCCTCTTATATTACTTCTATCATCTTCATTTAGTCCACCAATTTGAATCTTATTTAGAATCATAATATCTCATTTATATATTAAATCTCTCAATAACACTTAATGTACTTGCTTTAATTACCACTTAAGTCCTTAGTATAAATCTCAGATAAAATTCATTTCATTATACTTCTTCTTTTCAAAGCTTCACTTGTGTCAGTAGATTAAATTCTTAAATAACCATAACATACCACTAATAATTCAACTCATTAAACTCCTTATTAA
>CANYBF010178553.1:0-13265 GCA_948192965.1 Dalechampia spathulata
ACATGGACTCCATTTCTTCCCTTTATCTTCTGTCAAGTTATCTTCTATTTAACCCAATAATTTCAAGTCCATGATCGTGGAGTTGGAGTCCACGATCGTGGATTTTTCCAGTAGCTTTCTTTAGGCTTCTGCCTTGACTCCACGATCGTGGAGTTGGAGTTCACGATCATGGAAAATTCTAGTAGGTCTTGGGTAATTTCTGTGCACTCCACGATCGTGGAGTTGAAGTCCACGATCATGGAAAATTCCAGTAGCTTCCTTCCATTCTGGCTCCTCTTCCACGATCGTGGAGTTGAGGTCCACAATCGTGGAGTTGCTTCTCCATGCACAAAATTTTCTTGTTTCTTCTTATTTGCTTCTTAACACTGCACACTTAGCACACACATCAAATTCTAATAAAAACACAATGATCAAAGTAGAATATAACACATTAATGCCTAAACACAACCTAAAATTCATCAAAACATAACACTTAACAACACATATCACTAGGTTTGACCTTAGACTTAAAATTCCATAATCATCATATTATAAATTATTATAATGATGTATCTATGAGTTTCATGAGCATGACATAGCATGCATGAGCCACGACCATGCATGGTGCACCAATTGAACATACCCACCTTAAATATTTTTATGATATAAAAGGAAATAAATCCCTCAAAGGAATATTAATCTAAGGCCTTTCATTTTCTAAGATAAGGGTGGAGAGCTTCTTGTCATTCAGGTTGTTGAGCATACTCAAGTTTGTTTAATATGGGGTATATCCAAGTTTTAAAAAATAGGTTGGATTTAAATAAAATATTTTATTTGTTGGGCATACCCAAGGTAAAATGTTTTATAGACCGATTTGGGGAATTATATTATGTAAGATAACATAAGTATCAAGAAGAGTTGATAACCCAATGATTTAGTAGTCATATAAAGATATGATTGATATATGAGATATCTACCTATTGACGTTAGGTTCCAGTTTGTTGAGCATACTCAAGATTGGGCTTAATGGTCATTAGATACTAACCCACTAAGGAACGCAAAGTGTGACCTTCCCAAATTAGTAGTTAAGGGCTATTAGTTTGAAATAAAATAATGGGAGATAAACACTAATAAAAGACCTTATTATATTTTTAAATACATGATGTTTTTAATGACACACTATTTCTTCTTTTTCTTTAGATTTTTCTAAAAATGTCAAGAAGAGTGATCTCTGTAGAATTTTCAAACATAAACTGAATGGATCCAACTATATTGACTAAATTCACCAAATTAAAATAGTTTTGAAAGGCGAATAGATAGTTCATGTAATGGATTGAGCTTATTCATGCACGCTTGTAGCAAACTCCTCTAAAGAAGTTAGAGATGCTTACAATAAGTTTAAACAAGAGGATGAACTCCAGAAGCAATACAAGACTATGAACTCTTGTACTATGGCTACTTATCTCAAAACACTTTTTGAGGAAAAAGCAAGGACTAAGAGATTTGAACTCTCAAAGGTACTCTTTAGGTGTAAGATAGCATAGGGGTCATTAGCAGTCCTTCATGGCATTAAGATGCATGGCTACATACAGAGGCTGGAGGGTGTTGGTTTTGGATTGAAACAAGAGCTGGTTATTGACCTTATTCTGTAGTCATTACCTAATAGTTATGCATAATCTATGCTCGATTATCAAATGAATAAGAGAGAAACTACCATTCTTGAGCTTATCAATTTGTTAAAATATGCTCACAATGCCAATAAGAAGAGTGCTAAAGTAGCACTGGTGGTTATTTCTTCTAGGCTTGCCAAGAAGAAGGGCTCAACTAAGAAGATGGGCAAGAAGTTAGCCCTAGAGACCAAAGGAGGTATAGGTAGGAAAGCTGCAGAGAAACCCCCAAGGGTATTTACTTCCATTGCAATAAGGATGGGCATTGGAAGAGAAACTACAAGGAATACCTGGAGTTGGTAAAGAAGAATTGTGCATCTTCTTCAGGTATTTTTATGATTACGGTTAACTCTAATGTTGTTTCTAATAACAAGAGTTGGGTATTAGATACTGGCTATGCATCTTACATTTGTTATGATTTGCAGGGGCTGGTCAGCAAGAGGAGGCTAAGTAGGAACGATGCAGATATCAAGGTTGCGAATGGAGCATGAGTTGCTGCAATAGAAGTAGGAACCTATATTTTGCACTTAGCTTTTGGTTTAAAACTATAACTTAATAATTGTTATTTTGTTCCAAGTTTACATAAGAACCTTATTTCAATATCTTGTCTTGTTGAACAAGGATTCAATTTTTCCATAGATAACAATAGTTGTTCAATGTTTAAAGATGGTATGTTTTACTGTTCTACAAATGTTGAGAATGGAATATATATATTGAATAATACAGACCTCATTTGCAATGTTCAAACTAAAAGAATTAAAATTGATACTCTTAATTCACTCTTTCTATGGCATTATCATATTGGCCATATAAACAATACTCGCATGTCTAAGTTGCATAAACTAGGCAACTTGGGTTCATTTGGATTTGAATCATATAAAACATGTGAATCTTGTTTATTAGAGAAGATGATAAAATCTTCTTTTAAAGGAAAAGGTGAAAGATCTAAAGAGGTACTAAAACTCATACATTCAGATGTATATGGTTCTATGTCCATACATGCCAGAGGTGGATACACCTACTTTGTTACATTCATATATAACTATTCTAGAAATGGATGTTTGTACTTAATGAAGCATAAATTTAAAGTTTTTGAGAAGTTCAAAGAATTCAAAAATGAAGTAGAGAAATAACTTGGTAAGACTATCAAAACACTTCATTCCGATCGAGGTGGTGAATACCTAAGCCAAGAGTTTCTTGAACATCTCAAAGATAATGGGATTTTATGTCAATGGACACCTCCTTATACACCTTAACATAATGGTGTATCAGAAAGGAGGAATTAAACTTTGTTATATATGGTTAGATCCATAATGAGCCTTGTAAAATTACCCAAATCATTTTGGGGTTATGCACTGGAAACTGCTAAATTGAGTTTCATCTAAATTGGTTGAAGTTACACCATATGAAATGTGGTATAACAAGAAACCCATCTAATCTTATTTGAAGGTATGAGGTTGTCCATCTTATGTTAAAAGGACAATGTCAGACAAGTTTGAGGCATAGTCTAATAAATGTTATTTTGTAGGATATCCTAGAGAAACCATAAGATATTACTTCTATCTTCCTTTGGAATAAAAAGTGATTGTTTCAAAGCATGTTGTTTTCTTAGAGATAGAATTTCTTCTAAAAGGTCACAATGAGAGTAAAATTGAATTTGATGAAGTTTAATCACCATAAGATGAAGCAGATCAACTGATTGATCCTACTATTATAGAATCAAAACCTATGGAAACATAAGCTCCCAGACGCTCAACTAGAATAAGAACTATGCCTGAGAGGTATGGATTCCTTATTCATGAGAATGAGGAAGTCTTATTAGTTGAGAATGATGAGCCTACAGACTATGATAAAGTTTTGAAAAGTTCAGAAAGTGACTTATGGTTAAAGGCCATGAAGTCTGAAATGGATTCCATGTTAGAGAACCAAGTGTGGACTTTAGTTGATCCACCTAAGGGGATTAAGCCCATTAGTGAAAGTAGGTCTTCAAAAAGAAGACAAACATGGATGGTAATGTGGTTACCTATAATTCTTGCTTGGTAAAGAAGGGTTATCGTTAGAAATAAGGAATTGATTATGATGAAACTTTCTCACCAGTAGCTATGATTAAATCCAGAAGAATCTTACTTGCTATTGCTACTCATTATGATTATGAGATATGACCAATGGATGTAAAGACAGCTTTCCTTAATGGAAATCTACTTGAGGAGGTGTATATGATACAACTTGATGGTTTTACATTCAACGATGGCAATAAGGCATGCAAACTTCAAAGATCCATTTATGGATTGAAGCAAGCATCAAGGAGCTAGAACATATATTTTGATGAAGAGGTTAAAGAATTTGGCTTAATTCAAAATATTGATGAACCATGTGTTTACAAGAAGGATAGTGGAAGTACAATTGCTTTCCTTGTGTTATATGTAGATGATATATTACTCATTGGAAATGATGTTTCTTTTTTATAAAGTGTTAAAGTTTGGTTATCTAAACAATTCTCCATGAAAGACCTTGGAGAAGCCGCTTATATTTTAGGTATAAGGATCTATAAAGATAAATCAAGAAGGCTTATTAACCTTTCATAATCTACCTACATAGAAAAGGTACTAAAGAGATTTAGCATGGATCTTTTAAATAAGGTTAATATACCCATGGTACATGGGAAACATTCTTCTAAAGCATGGTGTTCTAAGACACAAGATGAGAATGATCGCATGACTAGGATTCCATATGCATCAGCAATTGGATCAATCATGTATGCTATTTTATGTACTAGATTAGATGTGGCATTCTCTTTAAGTGTCACAAGTAGGTTTCAATCTAGTTATGGAGAGGAACACTGGTCGGCTGTTATTAAAGTACTTGAGAAGAACTAAGGATATGTTCTTAGTATATAGAGAAGGGGATTTGCAATTAACTAGATATACAGATGCCAGTTTCCAATCTGATAAAGATGATTGCAAATCTCAATCAGGTTACATATTCGTGATGAATGGTGGTGTAGTTGTTTGGAAGAGTTCAAAATAAGAGACCATAGCAGATTTTACGATGGAGGCAGACTACATAGCTGCATCAGATGTAGCAAAGGAGGCCATGTGGATAAGGAAGCTCATTCATGAACTTATTATGCTTCCCTGTAGTGTAGAACCTATTCCTTTATTATATGATAATAATGGAGCAATAGCCCAAGCAAAGGATCTTAGTTTTTACCAGAAGAGTAAACATGTACTTAGGAGATACCATTTGATTATAAAGATCATTAGTAGAGGAGAAGTAGAGGTTAACAAAGTTCCCACAGAGCAAAATGTGGTGGACCCTCTCACTAAGGCATTGACAGAGAGCAAGCATGACAGATATGTAACTTCCATGGGATTGAAGTTTATATATGATTAGCTCTAGCACAAGTAGGAGTTTATTAGTGTATACTCTAAAGCATCATGTTTTATTGTAATTTAATATTAAACAATTTATCAATAGAAGGCATTATTCATTTTTCAGTTTACTTGAAAGGTTATTAACTAAATAATGAATTCTAAGATATTGGAACAGTACAAAGGAATTCATAAAGAGTTTATGAAATAAGATTTTTATTGTATGTAAATGCTCAATATCTAAATTATCTATGATCAATGTATTAATAAGAATGGATATTATTAATGCAGTTAAGATCAACACATGTTATACTTCCTTAAGGGATAATTCTCATTCTTCATGACAAGAGTTGTCTAAAATGAACATGTGGATGAGTAGTTTGGGACTGACTCATTGGAGACCTTGCCAATGAGATTTCATATATATGATTAATCTATGTCTGTGAAGTATATCCCACTCATACTAGTAGTGCAACTATCCTTAAGACTTGAGAAAATAAGGTTATCTTAATTGTGGATCACAATGGTTTGACTCATATGTTTTATTCCTCCATAGAAGGCATTCATAACTTGGAGGTTGGATATAATGTGAAGTAGTTGATGGTATTTATTTATCAATAAAGGATTCACCATCCCAGATTAAATGTAGGGGTTTTATCTCATTGATTCATGTGCACAATTAAAAAAGGGCCCAATGAAATGAAAATGGTAAAGGAAAAACAAAGGAAGAGTGTGATTCATAAATTGTATTCTTAAAAGCATATTTCATCGCATTTAACATTTAATGATGAAATAATATTATAAATGTTGTAACTGTTATTACACTGTAAATTGTGCTGAACAAATGATGGTTATGTAATAAAGTTCACAGGTACACAATAAAAGTGGTTACAGGTGATTATATTATTTGGCTAATAGCATATTTTATTTCTGAATAGAAATATTACTTAAATGCTTGATTATATTGGGAATGTTGATTCTTTGATATTATGTGAATATTATATTATTTATGATTATTTATTTTTTTTAGCACCACTAAGTTTTATACTCAGTGTTTGTCAATTGATGAACGCAGGTACTAGTGACACAAGAGAGCGCTGGATATAGTAGTGTCAGCAGCAGGTCCCTGAGATGGAGATTTTGGGTAGAGGACTCGGACTCCACAACAAACTCCTACTCCTTGGTTTTCATGCAACTTACTCTTTTTGTATAGTTGGTAGTAAAAATAGTTGTAATATATATTACTGCTATGTTTTATGTTTATGATGTAAATGTAACGATACCATCAAGGATGTCCCTAAAATAATAAAGTAATGTTTGCATGTCTTTACTATTTAAATATGTGGAAGCATAAATGCTTGACTTATGATATTATCCCACTTTACAGGTTTATGGAATGCTTACAGGTTGTATATTGTTGTACATATTTTACATCATTCAAAATAAAATTTATACTGCATTTAACAAGTTAATTGTTTGAATCCCTTATAGGATGATTATTAATTTACTAATCTTTAGGAAGTTGATAACCATGCTATTCAAGCATGTTACACCGTGGTAGGCATGACACAAGCATAGATCCAACAGTTGATCACTTTAAAACTAGTAGTTATTCGACCTTGATCCAGCAGATGATCATCTAGGTTCCATAGTTGACCACCTGATCTAGCAGCAATCATGAGTTCAAGCATTTGACTCTTAAACCATGGTAGTAGGCATATGAACTCAAATTTCAGGTGATTCTTGAGCCTCATAGCAAAGCCATTTATCTAGTAGTTGATCTTATTAACATTGATCATCTTACCCAAACATCGGGCTCCTAGTGGCAAAATTGGGTTACAAGCCTAAACATGAGCACTCTTTGATCAGCATTGACTACCTTGCCAGATCATCGAGATCCTAATGGTAGAATTAGGTTGTAAGCCTTAACATGAGAACTCTTTGATCAGCATTCGTCATCTCACCCAAGCACTAGGCTCCTAGTGGTAGAATAAGGTTGCAAGCCTTAGCATGAGCATTCCCGAATCAGCAATGATCATCTTGCCCAAGCACCGGGCTCCCAGTGGCAAAGTTAAGTTATAATCCTCAGTATGGGCATCATTTGATCAAGCATTGATCATCTCACCCAAGCATCAGGCTCCTAATGAATTTCCTTAACAGAGTCATAAGTTTTAGCCTGTACACCAGGCTTCCAATGCCAGCATTAGGATATTAATATTAATACCCTCAGTGGATCATATTCTCTTCCTTAATGAAGTTACAAGCCTCGACATGAGCACCGTGATAGAGTTTTCCCTAGTGGATCACTTTCACATCCCCAATAGATCCTAATTTTACTTATCGACCTCCAAGCCTTAGCATGAGCATTCTATAAGCCTCAATAATCATTCTGTAAGCCTCAGTATGAGCACCCTACAAGCCTTAGCACGAGTACCTTGTAAGCCTTAAGGTAAGCACTAAGCCTCAACATGAGCATCAATCAGGTACTCACCTTAATTTTGGTGAAAAGTCATATTATGATTAGGTCTCATTTTGATGAATTTTACCTATTTCACCTCAAAATGGTCATAATTAGAGGGTAAACTATTGACCCTGACTTTTCACCTACACACTACAGTTTTAGGTTTTCATTGATTCAACTTGGTACATGTCTCCAATGTCAACCCCGATCTACATACACACCTTTGAGCCTCCCTTGAGTGTTTAGACATATAGATCACATTACATTTTTCTTGTGGAGGGTAAAGCACATAGCATGCATTTCATGATATGCACAGCTCATAGTCTTATATACTATGCATGTTATGAAAATATATGCATGGTGGGTGGCCTTTTCCCATGCAAATCTAATATGCTCTATATGATACCAAACATTTATCCCCCAAATGGTGCTTGTTTGACCTATGGTGCATATCCCAATGTGCCTACATTAGGTGGCACACTTAGGTCAAAATTGCATCATGGTGGCACACAATGTGCCTACATTAGGTAGCACACTTAGGTCAAAATTACTTAGGTATATAGCACTATGTGTTGAGCACATGGCTTAAAAATTTTCAAAATCCCATATTACTAATATGATTTCCTTAATCCTACCTATCTTACTTATAAATACAAGCCTTGTATTTTTGGAAAAGAGGTCTGAAATTAAGAAAACTTGCCTAAACTCTACCAAATTCTAATCTCACTTAATTAAGCACCTAATTAAGTAATTAATCTAGGATTAAAGACTAATTAATCCTACTTAAATCCCTAATCATGTTTGGAATCAAGTTTATAGAAGCTAAACCTACTATGGTGAGTTGAATGCTTATTATCTTCTTCTTTTTCACTTGATTTCATTATGGGATTATGATTTTTAGGTTATTCTTTATGATTGGCTTCAATCATGCATGTTATGATGACTACCAATGCTTATTCATTGTTTAAATGATCTATAGTTATTGTAAATCTACTGAGATTTGGGTTTTAATTTATGTTTTTTCTTAAGAACATGTTTTTCTTCAATTCTACCTCGCATAATATTGCACACAACGTGCTATGTGCACCATACATAACATATATGTAGCACACATCATGCTATGTGTGGTGCATACAGCTTCTTGATTTACTAGAAAATGTTATTTTTCACTCATTTCTCCTCTAATTTTGCTTGATTGTTAAGATTTTTAGTATCATTAGAGGCTTCACAGTAGCCCTAATGATCTCAGTTCATTATACATTGATTACATTTCATTAGTTTTGTATGTTAAATCATATTTCTCAAGTTAAATGCTTATTTAATTTTTTTAATTGATGTTTGATGACATGATTAGCTTTGATTGGTTGAGTTTCTTATCTCTAATTACCATTGTGTGATGTTAGTGACTCCCAATTCATTATGCCATGATCAATTGTTTATGATTTTACCATTAAATCATTTAATTCTTAATTAATGCTATTTTAATTATGTTTAATGTTGTCACTTGACATGATTAGCTTGATCAAATGTTTATTGGTTTCTAAGTGATGCCTCATATGATCTTAGAATCTTCCGATTTTGCTATTATTTGATTTTTTCTAAAATTGATTTCTTTTCATGATTTTCATAATCTAGCTCGTGTTTATTAACGTAGTTTCATGATTGCTATCATTACATTCATCAAAATTTGGCTCTTTATTCATGCTTTCATATGGCATTTAATTAGTCAATTCAGTCCTAAATTTCATTTGCTATTAACAATTTTTGTGTCCATTTTACATTTCCATTCGTGTATTTTTAGCTCATGCTGCCAGAGGTTGACTTTTTCTTGAGTGGATAGAACATTGCTTAATGTCTCAGATTTTATATCAATGAAGATTCTTTGTAATAAAATATGCATTATGCCCTCATTTTTGTATGATCTAGCATTAAATCCTTCATGTATCCCCTATCTCTTCTTTGATCCCTTTCATCGAGCCTTTATTTTATTTCATGTAGCTTTGCTTATTATTTTATATCTACTATGATGTATGCATTATTATACTTATTTATCATTATCATATGATGTACGCTATGTCATGTCATGCCTATACTATGTCATCTAACATGTCATGCTTATGCCATATCAGCTCACATGTCATGCTTATATCATATCATCCCATATGTCATTCCAATGCCATGTTATCCCACATGTTATGTCTTATGTCATGTCATCTCACATGTCATATATATACCATGTCATCTCATGTGTCATGCCTATGCTATGTCATCTCATATGTCATGTCTATGCCATATCATCTCACATGTCATGCCTATACCAAATCATCTCACATATCATGCTTATGCCATGTCATTTCATATGTCATACCTATACCATGTCATTTCATATGTCATGCATATGTCATATTTCATGCCATGATTGTCATATCATGATGTCATGTTATGATTGTCATATCATATTTGTCATGTTATATCTGCTATGATTATGGTTATGTTATACCTCGTTGTATGCCTAATATAATTAACTCTACTACAATGGTAAAATCAAACTTGAAACTCTGAGTGAATACATCTTCACCACCCGAACCCATCTCTGAATGGTTTCACTTAGCATTCATGCTAATGGGTCGATTAAACCAAATCTAGAACCATTCAATGGTGACTCTATCTTATGAATCTTTTAAGTTTATCTTATTCCTCAAGGGTCCCCAATCTGTGTGTTGCAAGCCTTGCTTTGGGTTGTGATAAAAGCCCCACCTATAGTATGTTTTAAGTTTATTCCATCATGTATCCCCTATCTCTCTCAATCCCTTTCACCTGCCATTATCACTTTTTATTCATATGAATGTACTTTATGATTATATTTGCTATAATATATGTTATGTTATATCATGTCAAATGTCATATTACTATATCATGTCATACATATGCCATGACACTATGTCATCTCACATACATGTTATATCACAATGCCACATTACTATATCATATCACTATGCTACATCATAGGAATGCCATGTCATATTTATATTGTTCTATCACTTTACATGTCATACATATGCCATGTATATGCTATGCCTTATACACCATCCCATATGCCATACTTATGTCATATAGCTTCACATGTCGTGTCATACTTGCTATGTCATATATGCTATGTTATGATTATCACAATAACATATCACGCTACAAGCTGACTTTATGCCATTGCTTGCTCACTACCTAAGGCAATTAAATCAACTAAAATGGTAAAATCAAAATGGTAAAATCAAATTAAAATCCAAGGGGGTAACTTGGATAAAATTTAGGGTTATTAAAAATAAAATAAAATTAAATTAAATTATAGTTCATTGAATTATAGATTTGTAAAATGATAAAGGTAAAAGTTAACGCTTTTGCTAAATTGAAACCCTAAAAAGGTGATCTAGTTAGTAACAAGTTCCTGAAGTATAAAAAGACTACTAAATAAGCAATTAGAGCAGCCTAGCTTCATATTGTCAAGCCCAAAGATAGTCTCAATAAGGATCATAGGAAAAGGAGTTTTCCTTTTTTACATATGATCAATGACAGGCCTATTATAAGATCTCGCTATATGTAAGGATGAAAAATAAGAATTATATCATAATGTAGCATAATATAATCTTAGGCCAAGAAAGATTACGTACAGGTCACCGACTACAGAGTTGTAGAAAATAAAGGATATATACAATTCTAAAATAAAATCTCTTAGATGTGATTTAACAATTGAAGGAAGAATGTTGCATGCATTAACCATGTATGTAATAAGATCAATTATTGTGTAAGGTAATATCAAGGTATCAATGATCTAGCTAGATCTTCCAAGAATAATTTCAAACTCCTCATACAAAAGCAAATCTCATGATGATTGAAGCAAAGTACAAGTTCAATTGATCCTAAAATTGAATAGCAGTATGAAGGAATACATGATTCAATTCTACCTAATGAAAAGCTTTGAAGTGATGAAGATTAAATGCCTCCAAATGCAACCATTCTATATTTTTCCATGTCTTCAATATTCATTTTGACAATTTTTAGGCTTTTCTAAGACATGTTGATTTTCAACACAACTGAGTTTTTAAGACAACTATATATTTGAATAAGTTATTGGTGTAGCTCTTTGTTTTAAAGAATGTTGTTAGTGCAAAGCATTTATCGATATAAGTTTTTAAAGAATTCACGTAACTACCTTATATATAAAGTTATTAGTGCTAGTTTATTAATGTGGTACACGTTATTTTGAATTTTCTCATTTTCTCAATGGTGATAAAAATATGAATGTATATATATACCAATGGTGTAACATTAATGTATAAAGTATGGAATGTATATAGAAAATAATGAATTAGACACACATAAGATTCAAAGAATGTTCAAAGTGTATCAAAGGGTAGAAAATGAAAAAAAAAGAAGTAGAAAATAATGTATATTAACTAATCAAGGTTGAAGTCAAAGTTGATATCCTTTAATCCATATACATCGGCTGCTAAAGCTCTTATACCTAGGTCTACAATCCTATGATCTTGTAAGAGTTGGATCAAATGCTCCACCTTTACTTTAGTTCTCCTAGAATTGGTCCTCGATAATATTAAATCATCTCAAGCCTAGGCTATCATAATACACTCCTTGGCCAGCTAATGCTACATTTCATTCATACATTTGATTAGTACATATATTGTAAAAATTTAGAGGAATAAAGATGGATAATTTATGCCTAAAGTATAAAGATATCGTTCATGTTTTCCAACTTCAATCCTTAGATTAACTAATATATTGGACCAAATTTGTAGCAGGAACCTAAAATGCAACATCATAGTTAAAAACAAACTTCAAAAATCAAATAAAAGAATACTAAATAATTCTTACATGAGTAGTGCTCTCTAGTGTCAATGGAAAGTCAATAGCTATCAAGGTGAAATCATAAATGGGTCAGGTATGGACCAACTAAAACTCCTAAAACAACTCTAAGAGGCGATGTAGGAGTTAAGGTAGTAGTAACAAATAGGCCAACACCACTAAGATTGGATGAGGGAATAGAGTTAAAGATAACACCAATAGTAGTACCATTTATAGATAAAGGTTGATCTCATCAAATATTTGCTAATATGCACTTGATAGTCTTATTTAATGGTGTCAATGCACTTATCAAGGGATATGTTGGTAAGTTCTTTGATCGTCTCTATATAGCCATATGATCCTAGAACATAATCTTTAGTGGAGATAATGGCATGATCCTCTTATCAAGGTTGGAAGCATCCTAACTAAGGATCCACTATGCTAAACACCACTCTCTGCTCTTGGGACTCTCCATCAGGCATGCTCAAAACTCTATCCCCAATACCTCTTATTCATGCTAGAAACTTAGCTCCCTTTCTCAAAGATAGTAGTTATATTAGACCTATCATAATAAATAAATAAATGTCATGAACTTGTTGATTTAATTCAATTTATTAATCAAGTTGTTTTATGGTTTGTTGTTTGTCTACTTCTCCCAAGTGAACTCATTAAGCTCCTTTTTGGGCATTCATATTTATAAAGGTTTCAATCTGTTGGTTTACGTAGTTAATAAGCAGCGGAAGAAATTTAAAATTTTTATTTTAAAACAACAAACCAAAAGATGATCTTTGCATCAAAACACAGAGAAAACAGTTTAGAGATTTGAAGCGACAGTTTGATAGTAAGTCTTACAATTAATGCAGATGTCCTTCGTTCTTGATCTCTATTACGTTTATGGTTGTAGCAAACCAAAAACCACCAAAATAGGCAGCC
>CANYBF010178784.1:0-10822 GCA_948192965.1 Dalechampia spathulata
ATATTGAAACATATACGATCGCACATGATCATATGCGGCGTGTAATGGGACATATGCGATCGCACATCCTCCCGAAAGTGCTAAATGAAACCCTAAACGGGCCTAGCCCGGTCTAAAAGGACCCAGGACGGTCCGAAAGAAACCTAAATGGCCCAGAATCAACTCGGAATCGATCCGAATCAAAGCCGGTCCAAAATTAGGGTGCGACAATATGCATAGAACACTCGAAATGGAATAAGTCGGGTGGTGGGCCCACCTATGCACTATTCATTATGAATAGTACCCTCGGTGGGCCCTACAATATAAAAGGGCCTAGAAGATGGCATTTGCGATGCCAAGCACCTCGCCTCAAGTAAGGAAACATATAAGATGTATTCTATGCAAAAAGAATACTTAGAATAGATTAGAGTGGGTGGTAAGCCCCACTAATGCTTGGCGGGTTCCACAGTGCAGTGGTCTCAGAATGTGGCATTTGCAATGCCACAGAGGCATGCCTTGCGTAAGGTAACAACGAAGTGTATTCTGTAAGCACAGAATAGACCAATGGGAGGAGCGGACACCGTCTGTATACTATCATAATGAATAGTGACCTAGGTTCAAAATGCAATATTTTGCATTCTGCATATCCTACTATGCATAGGCAGGCGTGAAGTATATTCTGTAAGTACAGAATACATAGAATAGGTTAATGGGGGCAGCGGACCCCCACTAATGCCCTAGGTGGGCCCTACAGTGTGATGGCCCAAAAGATGGCATTTCTGATGCCAAGCGTTGTGCCTTGCGTCAGGCGACTGGAAAATGTATTCTATAAGTACAGAATACACAGAATAAGTTAATCAAGGGCAGCGGGCCCTGCTATTGTCTGGGTGGGCCCACCTGTGCACTATTCATGATGAATAGTGCCCAAGGCTAAAAATGTAACATTTTGCATTTCAAGTGGTTTGCCTTGTTAGGCAATAGTGAAGTATGTCCTATATGTACAGAACACTCAGAATAAGTGGCAGGTCCCGCCAGGCGCCATGGTGGGTCCCACTAGTTCTGAGGCGTTCTGTGCACCAGAATACACAGAGGAAGACACAGAGGTTTATGTGCATAATCAGGGTCGATATTGAGGACCAAAACCGAGCCGAATCAACAGAAACCCGAAATTGCACGAGTGTGAAAAGTCAGGGTCAACAGTATGGTTTGCTTAGCTTCAAACAAGTTATTTATAGTACAAAATTTCAGCAATGTTCTAGACTATTTATGTATTTCAATATCTTTATTCCTTAAGAATCATATAAGAACCCACTAAGCCCACCACCTAAGGTAAATATAATACCTATCTCCTATCAAGTGGTGAAGTTACTTGCTTTACAATATTACCTTACCCACTATAATGTAATAATAATTAAATTTAATTTTTATTATTTATTTTTATTATTTATTTTTTTAATCGTATTATTCCTATAAATAATTATTCCAAAGGTATCTGAACTAATCATAAGCTTAATTAATGGTATGAAAAATTATGTTTGTAGTCAAACAATTTACATACATAGTAATTCGGGTACTCATGCTTAATTTCCCCCTTTAACTTCATTTAATTCCTTACAGTTCAATTTATTAAAATTCACTTTCTGATATCGTAACATAATACATAACATACATACACACACACACACACATATATATATATATATATATATATATATATATATATATATATATATATATATATATATGTATATGATATGGAACCTAATGGCAATTATGCCATAAACCCTCACGCATACTAAGATATAGCTCCAATGGAAGAATAAACTCACACCCTATTGAACCACCAAACTATAGAGTAAGGAAACGCAAATAATAAGGCTATGGAAATAGAGAAAATGCCATAAATATTTTGATAAGTTAACCTTAATTTCCTAATGCAATTAGAAGAAAGCAAATCCTCACTTCGTAACTAAAAACATAACATGCATAAAGCATGAAACCAAAAGGTCATTTATTGAATAAAATCAAGTGTGCCTTTAAAGGCTTACAAGAGCTCCTATTTATAGTAGTTCCTAACCCTTGTCCTTCAAGGATATGGAAGTGCTAACCCAAAAAGGATTTGAAAAGTCTAAACCAAGAAGGACTTGGTTATTATACTCCTATCCTATCTTCGAAAATAAATAAACAAATAAAATAAGGTTAAAATTACATGGAAATTTGTGCAAGCCAATTAGACTAAGAATTGGCCTGTCTTCTTTTTCTTATTAGGTTCTTAAAAGGCTTAACTTGTGGTCCAGCATGCTTAACTTGTCACACCCAACCCATACCTAGAGTAACATGCTCCTGTAGCATGAGTATCGATCCTCCCAGAGGAAAATCGCTACTCCCACTACAAGGGATACATCATCTCTACGGACTACTAAAGATTCATATGGGTACACCTCCCTATATTTAGTGGTGAAAGGAGTAAACGGTGTGGCATACACTTATTAAACACATCATACCCTGGATAAACACTCCATTTGACATACAATACCAAATGGTGAACATCTCAATACATTATATAAAGATGCAATTCAAGTCTTACATTAAGGGCTCATCTTAAATACATACAGGTTCACCACCCAAAATATAGTACTACCTACTGTCCCTACGATTAATAGCAGCTACATTAATAAAAATAGATCGGAGTATGCCCCAACGGTCCTATACCACTTCGAGAATAACCCTTCTCTTCTGACGACCTCTAACACTTCTTTGACCGCTCTCCCAACGGCTCGGAACCTACGTTCATCAAATGATAAACGCTGAGTATAAAACTTAGTGGTGCTAGGTAAACATAGATACGAACATATAGCAAACCATAAAGAGTAATTGCATCCAATACATTCATCATGCATTACAATCATTATCATTGACATAAGACATGTTTTCATAGAGTACATTTCCCATACACACAATGTAAATGTAGTCATGCTCTACGTACTTCCTCTTCCTCATTTTGTACTCATCTCCCATTGGGAGGGTATTAATCTACATGATTCCTTAAAGGATTCCATCATCATTCTTTTAACCCAGTATTCCCAGAGCTTATAGCTCTGCTTTCATCTCTCACTTTCTTTTTTCCCTATCCTTTCCCTTCTTTAACACCATGCATGTTTATGAAAGCATTCATACACATATACATCATGTCACATACTCAACCCAGCAAAGAAAGCCATAAAACCTCAAAGCAATAACATAGCAATAAGGAGCATCTTGTTTAGACCTTCTTTAGGTCTCAAGGCATAGAAATAAGCCATAACCATAGTAACAAGCATAACCCTAGCATAAACCTGAAGTCTAACTACTTCTAGCGTAGGCTTGTAATCCAGGTCACCACGTTAAACTCTTAGTTCTCACACTTCCTAAGCCACTAAGAATGCCTTTCTTATGAATTATAAGGGTTAAGAAGGTTTTAGAAGGTTTAAGAAGGCTAAAGAAGAAAGAAACTTTTAATACTTATCCTTTGACTCGTCAAACTTAAGTCGCGTACAGCCTTACCGCCTCTCGTATGCCCGCACCCCATTTGGTACACTTGTACGTCCACAATTCACCTGATAAACTCAATTTCTTACAAGCTCCCTTACGGTCGGACAGCCCCCTATTTTACCCCCGTACGGTATCCTGTATGTCCGTACCACTATCATTCTTCCACTTAAACTCTTTCTACCCTCATTCCCGAGCACCTAGGTCATAATTCAAGCATAAACACTTCTAAAAGCTTAATCACAACATACTAGACACGGTGTCTGCCCCTTATACTACCGAGAAATCTCAATAAGGCAGGAACACCCTCTCTTCCCATCATCATCACGTACACACGCTTTACGTGAACATGCATATTCAAGTAAGCAACATCACATCTTAATCACCGAATGCATCAATACATATATATATATATATACATATACATTCTATCAGTTATATACATTCATAGTACAAAATAACCAGGGTCTCTAATGTGGGTGTGATAACTCTCTCCCTCTAAAAGGAATTTCATCCCTGAAATTTGAACCTGAGCTACTAGGGAATAGGTGGGGATATTGCTTTCTCATCACTGATTCTCATTCCCTAGTGGCGTCTTGTCCTGTATGATGGTTCCATAGGACTTTCACCAAAGGAATTTGTTTGCTCCTCAACTGTTTAGTTCCCCTAGCCAGAATCTGAATCAGCTCTTCACTGTAAGACAAATCATACTGTACCTCAATAGATTCAATCGGAATAACATGAGAAGGATCTAACCTATATCGTCTTAGCATTGAAATGTGAAATACATTATGAATCTGATCCAATTCTGGCGGTAAGGCCAATTTGTAGGCTAACGGTCCCACTTGCTCTAACACCTCATATGGTCCAATGAAATGAGGACTCAATTTCCCTTTCTGTCCAAACCTCAAAAGCCTCTTCCACGGACACACCATCATAAATACTCTGTCTCCGACATCATACTCTATATTTTGTATTCTCATATCTATGTGGGACTTATACCTATCTGATGATGCCTTCAATCTAGCCCTAATCAACTGTACCTATTCTTTTGCCTGTAGTACTACTTCCGGACCAATTAGCCATCGTTCACCAACCTCGTTCCAATGCAAAGGTGTCTGTATACTGGACTGATAGTTGTTATTGTAAGCAAACTCAATCAATTGTAAGTAGCAATCCTAACTACCTGTCCATTCCATAATACAAGCACAAAGCATGTCCTCTAAAATTTGGATCACTCTCTCTGGCTAGCCATCGGTCTGAGGGTGAAAAGTAGTACTAAATTGTACTCTTGTACCCAAAGCTCTTTAAAAAGTACCCCAAAATTGTGATGTAAATCATGAATCTTGGTCAGACACTATAGAGGATGGAATTCCATTTAACCAAACAATCTCATCAATATACAGTCATGTTAACCTTTCCAAACTATAATCCATACGTACAAGTAGGAAATGAGCTGCCTTCATCAACCTGTCCATGATTACCCATATGGCATTCTGTCTATTCTGCATCATTGGTAGCCGTATAATGAAATCCATCATGATCTGATCCTATTTCCATTCCGGAGCCGGTAATCGACTAAGTAACCCTGCTGGTACCTGATGTCTTGCTTTAACTCGCTGGCATATCAGACACTCAGCTATAAAATCGGCTATATCATTCTTCATACCAATCCACCAGTAGTGTTGTTTCAAGTCCCGATACATCTTCATACTACCTAGATGATATGAAAATATAGAACTATGAGCTTCTTCTAAGATCTGCCTCTTTAGCTCCTCGTCTGCTGGGATGTACAGTCTATTCCCGTACCTTAGGTTACCATTATCATCTATCATAAAAAGTGCGGTCTTACCCATCTGAACTTTTTTGTAATTGCTTCTGATACTCCTCATCATTCACTGCACTTCTCTAAATCTATTTTGTTAATAGCGGCTTTACTTGTAACTATAACGGTGCTACTATACAGTCAAGTTGCACCTCTAATAAGCCATTCATCTGTCGCATTTCTTTAACTAGTATCAACGGTGACTGTCTCAACCCTGCAAACACTTTACAGCTTAATGCATCCGCTACTGAATTAGCTTTCCCTGGATGATAGTTGATCACACAGTCATAATCCTTTATCAATTCGAGCCAATGTCGTTGCCTTAAGTTTAATTCCTTTTGCGTGCCCAAGTACTTTAAACTCTTATGATCGGTATACAAATAACATAACTCCTCATACAAGTAATGTCGTTAAATCTTCAATGCAAAGATAATGGCGGCTAACTCCAAATCATGGGTTGGGTAGTTCTTCTCATATGGCTTCAACTGTCTAGAAGCGTACGCAATTACCTTCACCTCTTGCATGAGAACATACCCCAATCCATTGAGCAAAGCATCACTATATATCACAAATGCAGAGCCTGGCATTAGTAAGGTTAAAATCGGAGCTTGAGTCAAACACGATTTCAATTGGTCAAAGCTCTTTTGACATTCGTCCGTCCATATGAAAGGAATATCCTTCTGTAGAAGAGTCATCAACGGCATCACAAGCATTGAGAAGCCCTTAACAAACTGTCTATAATATTCAGCTAACCCTAGAAAACTACGGATCTCACTAATGTTCCGTGGAATCGACCAATCAAGTACGGCTTTGATCTTGCTCGGATCCACCTTGATTCCCTCGGTTGAAATAATATGTCCTAGAAATGCCACTTGCTCTAGCCAAAAATCACATTTGGACAATTTACCATATAACTGTTTCTCCCATAGCCTCAAGGGCCTATCATGATCATCTCGAGTCTTCAAATACACCAAGATATCATCAATAAACATGACTACGAATTGATCCAAGTAATCTGTAAAGACCGTATTCATTAATTCCATGAATGCTGCAGGTGCATTCGTCAGTCCAAATGGCATCACCAAGAACTCATAGTGACTATAGCGAGTCCGGAAAGCTATTTTTGCTATACTCCCTCCTTGGACCCGGATTTGGTGGTATCTTGATCGTAAGTCAATCTTAGAGAATACTACAGCATCTTTTAACTGATCAAACAGATCATTGATTCGGGGCAAAGGATATCTGTTCTTGACGATCACCTTATTCAACTATCAGTAGTCAATACACATCCTCATTGTGTCATCCTTCTTCTTCATAAATAATACCGGTGCACCCCATGGTCAGACACTCAGTCTAATAAAACCCTTATTTATCAATTCTTGCAACTGTATCTTCAATTCCCTTAATTCTAGTGGTGTTGTACGATACGGTGGCATGGAGATCGGCTCAGTACCTGATAACACTTCTATCTTAAACTCTACTTCTTGTTATGGTGGTAGTTCTAGCAATTCCTCTGGGAATACATCCGGAAAGTCACATACCATCGAAATATTAGCTATCTGCACTCCCCTCTATCTTACAGCTGTTACGTGAGCTAACACTGCATTGCAAGCCTATCGCAACAATCTCTGAGCTGCCATAGCTGAAATTAATCTAGTGATTACTGATGACACATTACCCCGTATCACTACTGTATCATGCTCTGACTGCTGCAGAGTTATTGTTTTCTAATGACAATCCATTACTGCCTTGTACCTAGCTAACTAGTCCATACCTAAAATAATATCGTACTCATGGAATGACATTTCTACTAAATCCACCATAAAGTACACACCATGAATGATCAACAGACACTGTCTGCACACCCTATCAACTACCACATCCCTTCCTAAAAGACTCGATACTATCATCTCATAGCCTAATCCCTCACATGGCATATTAAATATTCAAGCACCCACATTAATATAAGAATGGGAAGAACCATGATCAGACAAAACTAACGTATCATGATTGGAAATAAGTACATTACCAATCACCATATCTGAGGCACGTTGATCATCCTGTTGCACCAAGTTATACACTCTGGTAGGAGCTCCAACAGTCTGATTAACGGACCCCTGACTGGTGCCACAGCCTCCATCGTTACAACCTCTCCCTCTCCCTCTGCCTCTCTTGAAACTCTGGGAACTTTTGGAACTAGGTCTAACTATCGGACCTTGCTGATAAGATCCCCCTTCTGAAACAGTATGTACCAGCATATCATATCATGCGGGACACTCCTGAGCATAATTTCTGACTCTACCACATAGGTCGGTACCCATCCAAAAAGCCCCATGATGTGCTCGACCACAAGTGTGGCATAAACCCGATCCCACACCTGAGCTACCATTATGCAATGAGGATCTCCTACTCTGTATACATCGGGGTGGCAAGGACCTAACATCAACTGACCATGGGGAAAAAGAACCTCTAAAATTGCCCCTCTTCTGATTCCCCGATGAGGAACTTGACCCTCTAAATGGTCGCCTTACTAACTCAAAACGAGCACTCTCCTCTTGCATCGTCCACTCTTGGTTTAATGCATTCACCATCAATGCTGAGAAATCTTCATAATTAAAACCCTGAACCAATGCCCGGATTCAAAAATTCAAACCCTGTTCAAATCTCTTAAATCTCTCACGGCTAGATGTCAATATGTTGGTCGTATAATAAGCCAACCATGTGAATTCTCTCTCATATTCAACCACCAACATATCCTCCTACCTGAAACTGAGGAACTCTTATAGCTTCTGGTCAGTATATGTAGTCGGCACATATTTCTGACGGAATGCCCTCTGAAAATCATCTCATGTCAATACTGGAGGGTTTTCCATACTCTATGGAATGGTCTTCAACCATTCATAAGCATCCACCTACAACAGGGAAATAATATGCTCAAACTTAGCTGCCTCGGGGCACTTCAACTGACGTAGAACCTATTGTGTACATTCAATCCACATCTCTGCTGCATACAGATCTGTTGTCCCAATAAAATTAGTATCCCCGTATGATCTTAACTTTGTAAAATCTAACTTATATTCTTCTCTTGGTTCTGGCAGGGGTGGAGCTGGAGTAACCGGTAAAGTTTGACCTTGTGCCCGTAGATACTGGAGAAACTAGGCTACCATCGGATCAATTGCTGAGGCATCTGCTCTCTCAACCCGAGGTACCCTCTCTCTAGGTTCCCGCTATCCTTCCTGTCTCGGCCATCTCACGCCTCTATCCCATGTATCTAATGTACTCTCTTGGGGATTAAAGTTACCCCCTCCTTCTTTACTCACTATAATAGCTCGGTCTATCATAGAACCTAATCTGTAACACAATAACATAAATCATAACAGTCAGCAGCGGTAGGGACTGGCAACTCCCTATGTGTAGCCTATTAATCATCAACAGTAGTCCCAACTGACAAACAAAATTCATGGCAAGCTAAACTGTAGCTCAGATACCACTTAAACATGTCACACCCAGCCCATACCTGGAGTAACATGCTCCCATAGCATGAGTATTAATCCTCCTAGAGGAAAACCTCTACTCCCACTACAAGGGATACATCGTCTCTACAGATTACTAAAGATTCGTATAGGTACACCTCCCTATATTTAGTGGTGAAATGAGTAAACGGCATGGCATACACTTGACTTCTTGCAACTCCTTAAATAGAAGCTTTTGAAACTTCTCCATTTGTCCATTGATTGCCTCCATGAAAATTTTTTAATTAAGGATTGATTGCTGGTGCATCCTCTTGCTCACGATCATGCTTACTATAACTCATTATGATTTAAGAACAAATGATAATGTAAAGATTAAAAGATCATTCCATCACATGCTTACTCTCTTTTATCTTTTTCTAGATATTAAACACTCTTTTATGCCTTTTACCTCTCTATTGCAATTCTTTAAATTGAATTTTTGAATAAAGCATACCAATCAAATAAAAGCACACATTTGGAAAGCAAGGAACAACTTAACAATATAGTTTAAGTTATATAAAGAAGACAATAGACAATTTGGATGGTAGCAAAAGAATAAGAATATGTACTACTAGATTAAAGCAATTAGAGTGTGGATACAAGCAAATAACACTCTAACAATGTAAAGAAGCAAAAACTAGCTAAAATAAGAAATTAGATAACTAAAATTAAGTAAAGACAATTTGAATAAGATGTAAGAATGTGATTCACTCCAAAGTAAACCAAATATTGAACCTATTTAAGTCTACCCAAGCAAAGCAAGCAATTTCAAAAAGACCTTTAAAGCAATTAGAGTTGAATTTAGATCGATTGTGCTAATTCAATTTGTTTAAGCCCTAAAGAAGCCTAAAATATGCCATTTGGGTCTAATTATGAAGCCACAGCCTTATTTTATAAGCCTATTGTCACATCCACATTAGAGACCCTAGTAGTTTTATACTAGTGTGTATGGCTGATAGGATGTACACGTATCTATCTGTGTATGTATGCGATTGATGATTGTAAGGGACGTTGCTTATTTGATTGTGTATATCTTATGGAATAATTTCTGGGTTGGGATGTGATGAGATCATATAAGAATTAGGAAAAAGATGATGTTTCGGGGTAGCTTAGATGGTTGCCACCTTATTGAGAACTGTGTTTTCCCTGGAGTATAAGGGGCAGACTATGATGCTATTGAGAATATAGAAGTGTATATGTGTGAAATGAGGTTTAGGTACCCTGGGAGTGAGCTAAAGTAGTGATGGAGATGAGAGTGGAGTGTGGTACGGGTGTACTGGTCACCGTACAGGCGTACCAAACAGGGGAATTGTGGAGAGTTAAGCTCCTGGAGGCCGTACGGGCGTACCGAGGAGGGGTCCAGCCGTACGCTTACTCGCAGGAAATCAGGTTTATCAGGTGGATTATGGCCGTACAGGCATACCAAAAGGGTGGTATGGTCGTACCACAACTCGCAGGAGGTTAGGTTTATCAGGGTTTTTAGTTCCGTACGGGCGTACGGATACTGGTACGGCCGTACGCGACCGATTATTGATTTTTTAAACAGGTTTGAACGGATACATAAGGACCTTTTCCAAAACCTAAACTCCCCTAAACTCTCTCTAATATTAGGGTTTCAATTTTTAGAGAGGGGATAGCTCAAGAAGTGAAGGTTAAAGCTAGAAGAAGGCTACGGAGGGATTACGAGCATATGATAGACAAGTCACGATTTCAGGTTAGTGCTTCTTATATTCATCGTTCATGTTTCTATGCTTATATTTGTGTAAAGAGCATAATAAACCTCTCTCTAGGAGTTAATAATCCTAGAAATAGGAAGATAAAGGAAGGAAGTTGTCGCACCCTCATTTTGGACCGGCTTGATCTAGATCGATTTAGGAATGCCTCTGGGTCAGTTTGGGTTAGCTTCAGGCCAATCCAAGTTGATTTAGGGCTTTCTAGGCCGTTCTGGGCCAACTTTGGCCGTTCCAGGGTGCCTTTT
>CANYBF010178799.1:0-18537 GCA_948192965.1 Dalechampia spathulata
ATATATATATATTAAAATTATATATATACATAATAGTGACGGATTTTAGCTACGGAATTAATTCCGTAGTAAAATAGTGACGGATTTAGCTACGGAATTAATTCCGTAGCCAAATAGTGACGGATTTAGCTACGGAATTAATTCCGTAGCCAAATAGTGACGGATTTAGCTACTGAATTAATTCCGTCGCTATTTTCTTGATCCGTAGCTATTTTGTAGCTATTCCGTCTCTATTTAGCGACGGAATAATTCCGTAGCTAAATTCCGGAGCTATTTAACATCTTTTTTGTAGTGAACAACATTCTTTTTAATGTATTGTTAGAATGGAACAAAAATAAGACAATAATAGAAAGCTGCCAACCACGTTCCAATAATGCGTTATTAATTATTTATATTATTTATATTATAATGAGAAAGATGGAAAGTCACTTATTTATATTATTTATATTTTAATTTCATTGATTTAAAAAATACATTAATCATTAAATTAAATTATTTTTCACAGCATGAATCATTAAATTAACTAATTAAATGACGAATAATTATTTTTATTATATAAATAATATTGAAATCTTTTTAATATTATTTATTTTATTTTATTTATTTTGATAAAATTTAAATTTTTATTTTAAAAGATTAATTGGTTAAATTCTTTCATTTCATTAATTATTTTTAACTATTTTTACTTTTTACTTCAATAATTCTTTACTCTTTACTTTTTATTTCTCTACTTTTTACTTCAATAATTATTTTTAATCAACGTAAAAATATTTTTTTATTTTCTGAAATTATATCCATTTTTTATTTATTATTTAATTTTTTTCATTAATTAAATCATTAATTTTTTTCTGAAATAAATCATTAATTAATGGCATGCAAAATTTTTTTTTCAATAATATTAACTTTGCTGCTGCTGCACCAACCACTGGCTGCTCCTTACTGACCACCATCACCACCGGCTGCTGCTTCCGATGACCACCACTGCCTTCTGCTTCAACGAAGAAGGGACTCACACGCAGGACAAAGGAAAGCAAGAAGGAAAGGAGGGAGGGAGTGAAGACGAGGAGGGGAACGCAGGTGAACGAAGAAGGAAGGGAGGGACGGGAGGGAGGGAGTGAGCAGATGGAAGAGAAAAACAGAGGGTGGGGAGGGAAATTCGATACTTGGCCGCTAATGAAACCAGTGGCCAAGTCAGCATGCCTGCCAGCCCGTCAGAAGCGTGTCAGCGTCAGGAATCGTGCAGAGCCCCTTGTCCAAGCCCTCGTCGCCACCTGTCGCCACTTATCACCACCTCAGTTGGCTGCTAGTAAAACCGGCGGCCAACTTGCAAAACACACCAAATCGGAAAATATTTTCATTTTCACACTAAATCAAGATTTTTTGATTTTATTTACATAAAATAGGGAAATTGCCCCTTTATACTAATCATTGATAATTTTCTATATTTATACAGGAATATTATATCTAATATATAATATATTATATCTGTACAAAAGAGTTAGAAATTTAAAAATTATAATAAAAAATGAAAATTATTGTATATTTTAAAGTATTGTACCGATTCTTGGATTAAATTTAAAATATCATTACCCGTTTAATCTCTTTTCTTAATATAAAAAATTATTTAATATTAATCTACTATGCATTATTTAAAATTTTATTTGGAAATTTATCATAAATTTATTTTAAAAAACTATAATTTCTATAAAATTTTTAAAAAATCATTTAACATTATTATAAAATATCTTATTTTTCTAATTATCCATTCTTTACATGACTAACAAATAAAACAATGAAAATAATTATAATGATTAATTTGATCAATTAAATTAACCATTAAATTATTTTTTTAAACATCGGATTAAATAAGATTACAATTTAATAATTAAATACTTGATCAGTTGATAAAAAATTTCTGAAACCGGAAAATTGTGTTTCAAAAGTAGGTCAATTTGCCCGCCACCGCTATAGTTTAAAACCCCTCTGCCCCTTTAAAAAAAAAAAAAAAAACCCTTCTGTCACCTTTGACATCAGGAAAAACCCTACTTCCACTCCCACCTCGCTTTTCTCCACACTCCATTTCTCTATTCCATTGCTTGGGCTGTATGCGTGCTCACAATCTTAAAATCCAAACCCTAGGCTTTGTTTATCTGGTTTCATTCTCTTTAGTGCAGCTCAATTTCATTCAATTTAGGGTTTTTTTTTCTTTCTTTGGGGAACAAAAACATGTCGTGGGAAGAGGAGGTTGTGCTTCGTGATGTCACTAGTGCAGGCATTGCAGTTAGCGATCGCATCGGAAGAGAAGTAGCTTCTCAACTTGACCTAGAAGAAGCTCTGGAAGCTTCTAGATACACTAGCCATCCTTATTCTACCCACCCTAGAGAGGTAGCAGTTCATATATACGCAGCTTATTCTTCTTTTTTAAAAATTTTTTGAATTGTCAATGAGTGTGATTTGAGTTTAATTGAATTGAGTTTTGCAGTGGCCTTCTTTGATTGAGGTTCGTGATACATGGGAGTTGCCTCCTCAACTTATTGAAAAATATAATGCTGCTGGTGGGGAAGGCACTGCTTTATGTGGTATTTTCCCTGAGATTCGCCGAGCCTGGGCATCTGTCGACACTTCTTTGTTTCTTTGGCGTTTTGATAAGTGGTGAGTGAGTGATTCCTTCTCCCCTGATTTAGATTTTGAGGTCTGTTAATCAATGCCTAGTTTGTTGTTAGCTCTTGAAATGATCAGGGAAAGATACGTTTTTTTTTTATTTTTTACTTTATATATTGTTTGAGATGATGTTATGCTTTTTTTGTTTGAATTGGTTATGAATGGAAATTCTAATAATTCCACCTGTGATATGTAGAAGGTGCCATTGATGGTAATACATAACATAATGTTCCTATTGGCTTGTGATTCTATGAACGTGTTTCCATCAACGTTGCTGCTGCTTGCTACCGTTTTCATAATCACATGATCAGTATGTTTGTTAACATATGTGTTTTAACATGGAATTCATGACTAGGGATGGACAATGTCCCGAATACAATGTGGAGGAACAAGTCATCTGTGCTGTTGGTCTTGCCAAATCTAAACCTGGTGTTTTTGTTGAAGCTATTCAATATGTTTTAGTTTTAGCAACTCCTGTTGAGGTATCAACTCCAAACTCTGCTTCTAAGTCTATCCTGTTTTCTATTTGCTTTTCAAGTGAGGCGCAATCAATGCTTTACTTGTACTCTGATAGCTAGGAAATCTGTATGCCAGTAAGCCAGCATTTTTTTGGAGCTGTTATACGTGTTGCTTCTCTATGCTTCTTGATCCTAATAACTCATCACCTCTTTATGCAATGAACCTAAATAAAATAAGTATGCAGTAACTAAATTGTTTAGATTTGATGCCATATCCATGACATTACCATCAGTTAATTGTTAAATTTTGACTGGTTTGTTGATGCAACTGTTGGATTGTTATTATTTTAGTTTGTAGTGACATGGTGCATTTAGTGAATGGAGAAGTATGCTAACACCTTGATTCTGGTAGTGATTAAGAGTATGATGGCCCCATGGTCACCTGAAAGTTGGCAACTTAATGGCTCTTGAATGTTTGGAGGTTAATTTATTTTTCCCCTTATCCTTCCAAGCTCTTGGAATTTTTTCATCTTTTTTGTGAGTTGATGGATCCTATTATTATGAATTTTTCTTTCTCATAAAAGAACCAATTGAAGTGGATCCGATTCTCTGATAGCTTAAAGGAATTCAACTCTATGTTATCAGGGTATAATATTGTCAGACCCTTTGGGAGCTTGATGACTAACGTGGCCATGTTAAGACAGGTGACGTTGTCTTAGCTTTTGGGCTGGGGGTGGTTGCCAAGTGAAACCGTCAGGTGCTTTTTATGTTATGCATGTAAACAAGAGAACAAAAGCAAAAAAAAAACACTGAAAGTTGAAAGGAATTGAGGATTGTTCTACTTGGCATTTTCTTGTTGCTAATATTTTCAAAGTTACTCTAGTGATTGGCTTTGTGATCTTATCAATCCTTATCAGTGTTTGCATGTTGTCAGCTGATGCTTGTAGGAGTTTGCTGTTCCAGAGGAGGTGATGGTACTGATCCATATGAGGAGATTTCACTACAATCTTTGCCTGAGTATACAGTCCCATCTGATGGTGTTACTATGACTTGTGTTGCATGTACTGCTAAGGGTCGTATTTTCCTGGCTGGGCGTGATGGCCATGTTTATGAGTTGCATTACACAACAGGTTCAGGTTGGCATAAGAGATGTCGTAAAGTTTGCCTAACTGCAGGTTTGGGCAGCGTCATATCTAGGTAACTTGTCTCTCAATGTCTGAAAATTGTATGTTCATGTCACTTCTCCAGTTATCCCACTATAATGTTTTCAATTTCTGTATGCCTAGATGGTAATTTATTTTTGAATGCAGTTGAACACAATGCTGAAGTTAAAGTCTTTTTAAGAAGTGAATCAATTCTTTGGTTTTGATATAGTCAATTTTCAAAGAACCATGTCTCTATTGTCATCTCAATTTATGTTAAAATCTAAATTGTTGCTTGTCTCAACTGTGTGGTTACATGAACATGCCTTGCTGTTTCCAGGTGGGTGGTTCCAAATGTATTTAAGTTTGGTGCTGTTGATCCCATTGTTGAAATGGTTATTGACAATGAAAGACAAATATTATATGCAAGAACTGAGGAAATGAAGCTTCAAGTTTTCCTTCTTGGGCCAGATGGTGATGGTTCAGTAAAAAAAGTGGCAGAACAAAGAAATCTGTTCAGTCAGAGGGATGTACATTATGGCAGTAGACAGTCAACAGGACCGAGAACCCCAAGTAGATCAGCAAAGCCATCTATTGTGAGCATTTCACCTCTTTCCACACTGGAATCAAAGTGTTTGCATATTGTTGCTGTTTTATCTGATGGCAGAAGGATGTATCTTTCCACTTCTTCATCTACTGGAACGAATGGTACAGTTGGTGGTTTGAGCCCATTCAATCAGAGACCAAATTGTTTAAAAGTGGTAACAACCAGGCCTTCTCCACCCATAGGTGTCAGTGGTGGACTTCCCTTTGGAGCTTTATCTCTTTCCAGTAGAACTCCAAACGAGGATCTCTCTCTAAAAGTTGAAGCATCATATTATTCTGGTGGAACTCTTGTCCTTTCAGATTCATCACCACCCACCATGTCTTCTCTTGTCTTTGCAACCAGAGACTCAAGCTCACAATCATCTACTTCTGGTAGTTTAGGAACAAGCACAAGGAGTTCTCGTGCTTTAAGAGAAATTGTATTTTCCTTACCAGTGGAAGGTCGGATGCTTTTTGTGGCTGATGTCTTGCCCTCGCCAGATATAGCTGCCACAGTGCAGTCACTGTATTCAGAACTTGAATTTTTTGGATTTGAATGTTCAGGTGAGTCCTGTGAAAAGGCATCTGGAAAACTATGGGCTAGAGGTGATCTTTCAACTCAGCATATACTTCCAAGGCGAAGAATTGTTGTTTTCAGTACTATGGGTTTGATGGAAGTGGTTTTTAACAGGCCTGTGGATATTCTGAGGATGCTGTTTGAGTCAAATTCTCCTAGATCAATCTTGGAAGATTTCTTCAATCGTTTTGGAGCTGGTGAGGCAGGTGCAATGTGTTTAATGCTAGCTGCAAAGATAGTCCATTCTGAGACTCTCATAAGCAATGCTGTTGCTGAGAAAGCAGCAGAAACGTTTGAGAATCCAGGGGTTGTTGGAATGCCACAAATTGATGGTTTGGGTGCACCATCAAATGCTAGAACAGCAGCAGGGGGTTTTAGCATGGGACAGGTTGTTCAAGAGGCTGAACCTGTATTTTCAGGTGCATATGAAGGGCTCTGCTTGTGTTCATCAAGGCTGCTTTTCCCTGTCTGGGAGCTCCCTGTATTTGTCAGCAAAGGTGCACTAATTTCATCTACTACTGCATCTGAAAGTGGAATAATCACTTGCAGACTTTCTGCAGGGGCTATGAAGGTCCTTGAAAACAAGGTTCGCTCTTTAGAGAAGTTCTTAAGGTCCAGAAGGAACCAGAGAAGAGGGCTTTATGGCTGTGTAGCTGGTTTAGGAGATGTAACTGGTTCTATTTTGTATGGAACTGGCTCAGACTTGGGGACAACTGACAGAGGTACGGCAAGGAACTTATTTGGTGCATACTCGAGGAATATTGAGTCTAGTGCTGGTGGAACGTCCAATAAAAGATCAAGGCCATCCTATAGTAATGCAGAATTGGCTGCCATGGAGGTAGGCAGTTGATGATTTTACTATTTACTAATATTCTCATAGTTTCATGTAAAATTTTGTTTTGAAGACTCATCACCCTTCTTCACTGCAGGTTAGAGCTATGGAGTGTATCAGGCAGTTGCTTCATCGATCTGGAGAAGCTTTTTTTTTGCTACAGCTTCTTTGTCAGCACCATGTAGCACGCTTGCTTCAGGGGTTTGATATGAATTTACTACAAGGACTGGTTCAATTAACATTTCACCAGCTAGTTTGTTCTGACGAAGGTGACCGCCTTGCTACAATGTTAATATCTGCGCTAATGGAGGTAAATATGTCCACACTAGCAGTGTAGAGATTAATCCAATTGAGAAATTTCTTAATGGGCAACCTATCTTATCATTGTATCTAATATTACTATCATTAATCATGGATTATTTTCATGAAATAACGTGATTATTGTGATCCAGCATTATACTGGTCCTGATGGCAGAGGAACAGTGGATGATATAAGTGGGAGGCTACGTGAGGGTTGTCCAAGCTATTTCAAGGAGTCCGATTATAAATTTTTCTTATCTGTGGAATGCCTTGAAAGAGCTGCTGTAACTTCAGATCCTGCAGAAAAGGAGAATCTTGCTAGAGAAGCCTTCAATTCTTTAAGTAAAGTTCCAGAGTCTGCAGATTTAAGAACTGTTTGTAAAAGGTTTGAAGACTTGAGGTGAGTGTTGTTCAAGGCAAAGAGCTAAAGACTGACACATACTGCTATTATGTTGTATTCAATCTAAGATGAGACTGTTATGCAGATTTTATGAAGCTGTTGTACGCTTGCCTTTGCAGAAGGCACAGGTTCTTGACCCTGTTGGTGATGCATTCAATGACCAAATTGATGCAGCAATTAGAACACACACACGTGCTCAGCGTGAACAGTGTTATGAAATAATTACCAGTGCTTTACGTTCTCTGAAAGGTGAATCTTCACAAAGGGAGTTCGGATCTCCAGTGAAGCCTTCTACTGTGCGACCAGTGCTTGATCAGGCTTCTCGAAAGAAATACATCTGCCAGATTGTTCAACTTGGTGTTCAATCATCTGACAGACTATTTCACGAGTATCTTTACCATACGATGATAGATTTGGGCCTTGAAAATGAGCTATTGGAGTATGGGGGGCCTGATTTGGTGCCCTTCTTGCAAAATGCTGGCCGTGAAACATTGCTAGAGGTAAAGACTGTCTAGTTAAGTGTGGATTTGTTCAACTTTTTTGATGATTCAGTATTGGATATTGCTAAAGTGGGTGCTTACTGAACTAGTTTAATATTTGGAACATAATGGATATGTACCTGTAAAAAGTACTCAGTAATTGTAATAATACTTTGTTATCCGTCTTAGGATCGATCTGCTTCTGTGGTAACATCTGCAACTTCTTCCATCAGTCGTTCAGGGGCTCCTATCACTGCTAGTCAAGCAAAATATTTTGATCTTTTGGCACGATATTATGTCTCAAAGCGGCAGCATATACTGGCAGCTCATGTATTGCTTAGATTGGCTGAAAGGCGTTCAACTGATGCAAGAGATGTACCTACTCTTGAACAGAGGTGAACATTCTCATTATTTGTTTCCATCTTTCTCATTGCTGTCATTAACCTCTATAACTTCCAGTTAAAATTTTGTGTTTTTCTGCAAACATTGCTGTCATGCATTTGCCCTCATGATATTGAATCTAACCCATGTTTAAACTATCAGATACAGTAAACATATAGATCATAAAACAATTACAAGGCTTATATTAGGGATTAGCTTATCTCTGTTATAGCCAAGATGACCGACTGAACCAATTTTGTAAATGAAAATCTGGTTTGTTTGGTTTGGTTTTAATTTTAAAATATTGAAATTGTTTTTTCCTGGTTCACTTTTTGTCAAGAGTGTTTGGAGACTGATTGCCCATCCCTTTTCAATGCCTCAGTGAGAAAATGGTATTTATTGCATTTAGTCCTGTAGACTAGGATGGACCCTCCATATAATGATTTATAGTGCATTCTTATAGATTCACATAATTGCAAATATAGGTGCATAAACAGATAGCTTAGAAGTACATTTATTGATAACAATGCATACAGGGCAGGACACCACATAGTTAATCTGATATTTTTATTCACTTCCATCTGCTACAACTGATGAAAAAAATAAGCAAATGCGCTCAAATTATGCTGTGACTTGTTAAATTTACAAATTCGGATTTTTTTCCCCACTGAGTAGTTAACTACTTAGTATTGACAATTAATTTCACTTCTAACTGTCAGGCGGCAATACCTAAGCAATGCTGTTATACAGGCAAAGAATGCAAGTGATAGTGGTGGTTTAATGGGTTCCACAAGGGGTGCCTTGGATAGTGGATTGCTAGATTTGCTTGAAGGGAAGCTTGCAGTACTCCGGTTCCAAATCAAAATAAAAGAAGAACTGGAGGCCTTAGCTTCCAGGATAGAATCTTCATCAAGCATGTCTGAAGTTGTCCAAAATAGATCAGACCCGAATAGTGAAGCTGATCCAGAATCTGTAAAAGTTGCACGGGATAAAGCTAAAGAGCTGTCACTGGACTTGAAAAGCATAACTCAACTGTATAATGAATATGCAGTTCCTTTTGAACTCTGGGAGGTATTCCCCTTGCTTCCTCCTTCACATTTGTTGGTCTGTTAAATGGCTTTTGGATCTTGAGGATGCTTTTTTGCTATAAATATGTTGTGCTCAATATTACAAGCAAGGATGTTATTGGTTTCCTTTTTTCTTTTTCAGATAAATACAGGATCTTTACTTCTCTGTTTATTTTCCTGTTTAGATTTGTCTGGAGATGCTTTACTTTGCAAGTTATTCTGGTGATGCTGATAGCAGCATTGTTAGAGAAACCTGGGCTAGGCTGATCGATCAAGCACTTTCAAGGGGTGGTATTGCTGAAGCCTGTTCAGTATTAAAGAGGGTTGGTTCCCATATATACCCTGGAGATGGAGCCATTTTACCATTAGACGCTCTGTGTCATCACCTTGAGAAAGCTGGCCTGGTAAGTTTCAGCATCATTGCTACGTGGCTCTTTTTCCTTGTTAGCTGGGATTTAGGAAAAAGCTTTCCGTCTTTTTTTTCTTGCCTTGTCATAGCATTTTATTATATTACAATGACTGGGTTGATAGTGCGAAGTTCATTCACTTGTCCATGCTATGTTCACTTTATGTTCCTCAACTAAATCTCAAAATCAATTGATATCAACTATATGGATTTTTTTCCTACTTTAGGCAACTTTTAGATATATATTCATAAAGAGATGGAGTTATTAAATCATAACAAATTACTCTTTTCACGTTTAGTTTGGGCCTACATTTACCTTGATTTTATATGAAGGCCCTAATTTTATGTTATTGTTAAGTTATAAAAACCCTATGGAGCTCTCATGCATTCAATTTTCAAAAAGTTTCCTATCGTTATTGATTCAAGCATGAATTGTTGTTGGGTGGTTAGATATAAATTTTACTTGCCCTAAATACTTAATTGGGCTATTAAGATGGTTTAGGGAGACGTTTTCTTGGGAAGTTTTTCTAGATTTTAAATCGAGCCTTTGGAATGTATCAAGGTTTGATTCTAAGCCAAGGAAAAGTTCAAGTTCGTTATATACCACCTTTATCGTGGATAGTGAAAAATCTAGGTACTTGAGGTGCAAATGTTGGCAGAAGAGTAAACTGAGGCATTTTATATACCTTCTGTTTTCCTGTTCTTCATCTTTATTGCTTTTCAACTGCAAGGTTCTAAGTTTTCACTTTTAGTTTTTATTTTAATCTACTGATTCATTCCTTTTGGTATTCACTTGTTGATTCTCTTGTTTAATTTTTACTTTTTTTTGAAGGGAAGTTTAATTCTTAATTAATTCAAGATTTATGGGAAAAATGATGGAAATTACTAAAAAAAAGAGGTGTTATTATCAAGGTTTTTTTTTTTATTTGGATGAGAAATGACCATGAAATTTAATCAATTTCATGAGTTGACGTGTTGGCAAATTTAACCAGGGAAATGTATTTCAATAATGGTTGGGGACCTATGGTGTATTATTAGGTCAAATCTCTAGGGGCAAAATAATTAAACCTCAACAATGTTTTCTGTGTGTGCTAAGCCTATTTAGTAAATGATTTATTTTTTCAAATTATTACAGGAGAGATTGGAATCAGGGGTTGAATCAGTTGGAGATGAAGATGTAGCAAGAGCACTCCTTGCTGCTTGTAAGGGTGCAACTGAACCGGTGCTGAATGCTTATGATCAGTTGTTATCGAATGGAGCCATTTTACCATCTCCCAACCTTAGGTTGCGTCTTCTCAGATCAGTACTAGTGGTACTTCGGGAATGGGCAATGTCTGTATTAGCTCAGAGGATTGGTACAACTACAAGTGGAGCTTCGTTAATATTAGGTGGAACATTCTCCCAAGAGAAAACAACGGTCATTAATCAAGGGATTCGTGATAAGATCACAAGTGCAGCAAACAGGTAAACTCATCATGCACATCTCTTACATGAGTTCTAGAAAAGTTGCATAACATTGGAGGGAACGCTGAAATAGAAGGGACATCGGATAAAATATGAAGAAATAAGAGAGGACTGAATTCTAATCATTTGGACAACTGGATAATAGATGCTGCTCTTATGTAGTTTGTTCAGAATAAAGTTTATTAGCTTGAGATTTTTACAGTCATAATATGATGGCTATTCTGCTTCATCAATTTTTTAGAGGGTTGGAAAGAAAAAGAAATTGTTGAGATTCTTCTTTTATGTTAAAGTAATGAAAATTTGATACGATTGAAAGGGGTTTAATATTTGAATAATGTGAACTCGAGCTGTTCTGAGTTATAGATATAATCTGGTTGCTCTTAGTACTGGTATTGATAACTAGGAATATGACAAGATGGTTTAGGCTTCAAGGTTCTCCCTTGATTCTAAAATGGTCATGGCACTTGTGAGTTTAACATTTATTTTTAGTGGTAACAGTTTAGTCGGGCTAAATTTATCAGATTCATTTTCTCATTCTGAATACGGTTTTGATTTTATTTATTTATTTATTTGGGATGGCAGGTACATGACAGAAGTGAGGAGGTTGCCGCTTCCTCAAAACAAGACAGAGGCTGTTTACCGAGGATTTCGAGAACTTGAAGAGTCTTTGATAAGTCCTTTTTCTTTTAACCGATTCTAATTCTTTTAAAATTTCTTGTTTATGTTGTATGAAATGTGCTTTTCTTGTCCAAATAATAAAGTTCTCAGTTTTAGTATGCGTCTCCTATAAACTTCAATCTTTTGGATTTTGATATTTCAAATGTAAAATTAACTTTTTCTTTCATAAAAATTCACAATGGAATTCTAATGTTGTTGCTGTGGCAGTCGTCAAATCTCATGGTTGCCAAGATAGTCAACTGTTGCGAATTGGCTATGAATGCTGAGACTGCCAGACATGTTTAATATAGGGTTTTATTGTTAAAAAGGATTAGTCATTTTAATTAAAATCAGGTAGAAGGCTCCAAATTACAACTTATGTGGCAAGCTGCTGTTGGAATAATCTACAATTACTTGTAGCTTGTAGAAAAATTTTACCAAACTATTCAAATTATATATTTCCAGTTGAAGAGCTGTCAGCGCCTGTTCATCATGGATTGTAGCGGCATGATGTTCGTATTACTCTACATAACCTCATTTTCATGATTTAAGTTGCTCTCATTGCGCTCGATATTACTGTGGGAACCCTTTTGCTTTCTTTTCCTTTAGTTACTAAGATGCTTTAATTCTTTAAGTCATCTCTTGTTTGCATAAATTTGGGGGTAGTTTGAAAGGTACATGTATTTGGTTCTTGTTGAAAGTAAGAATCTATGTATATTTATTTTAGCACAATTACAGTAATATTTATACATGTATTAATCTACTATAAAGGAAACAAATCTAATATGTTGTATAGGAAATAATCTATTCTAGACATATAGAAAACAATCTAAGAGATCTCTTAAAATCACGTAATTACATATCCTAAATAGGAAAGAAGAAAACATCAAAATAGGAAAGCAAATTGACCCATTATTTTCAACAGTTCTAGTCGCCGTATCTAGCTGGGCACCCGCTAATAGTTGTGAACGCGTAACAGGCTGTTAACAGATGAAGCTGGTGAAAATTATTTGGACATTATGCATGTAATGATGGATTCTTTCAGGTATGATAGCTGAGAGCTCATAAGCCACAAAATAACACTTGCTATACATCAGAATTTGCAAGATGACAATGGAACAATTGAACAACTTATGGCAAAGAGATCTATACTAAAAAAAATTCAGGTTGCGTATAATCTGGAACATGATCGGATCAGATTTGAAAGAATTGGGAGAGTTTCGGGAATTAGGGTGCCCATAGCGAAAGAGATTGCAGTGACGAAGCCACTTGATGTATTATGAAGGTTGATGCCCTATGCAATATCAAAACGTCAAGAAAGACGATAATGGAAGCATCGGTGAACAGCCATAATTACAACGATGGAGTAGGTTTATGAGAACATCATTCAAGCCATATGTCTAAGAATTTGCATAATAAGGAACCCAAAGTTATTGCTTCTCACGTTGTTAGTCGCTAATATAGAATTTAACAGTCGGTGATTAGTTACTTTTATTTACTCTTATAACCATCTAAGCTGAACGACAGGTCGTTACTTCCTTGGGCCATGTTTGATGTGAGTGTAATCTGGTAGTGGCATAGGCTTGGTTGTCTTCTGTTCATATCATAGGATCTGGGTATAGGCCCCAGTTTTACTTGTCTTCTCTGACGTCGACTCACCTACTCCGGACGAGCTGTCGGTCGGTGACTGCTTCGGCATGAGAATTCTTGTGCTTTTTGGTTTGATCTTTTAACACCAAGTAGCTGTCATTCACTCACCATTTTCAAATCCCCCACCCACTTTCTACCTCTCACGTCTCTCTTTTATCAAACTCTGTTCTACATCCATTTCATGCTTAGTTGTACTTATCCCTTAGTTTGACCCTCCGGTTTCAAGTCATATAAATAAACATGTACACGTAAATATAATTATTTAAAAATTATTCTCAGAAATAGATGAGTTTCTTCTCTTAATCTCTTATCAATAAATCTTTTTAATTAAATGAGCTTAATTCTAATTAAAATATCCATGAAAAATATTGAGTTCTCTTTCTTGTCCAATTTTTTGAAAAAGGCCAAAATATCAATAAGCTCCCATTATTAAGAAACAAATAGGAGTCATATTACTATATACACAGACGTTATTGGCATTAAAAGTTTGAATAATTCCTTGGATTCTATGCATAGCTCATTCCTCTTATTTTTCATTATTTCTTTCATAATTTATTAAAATTTATAAGAAAATAAAATTTAAAGATTTAACCCTTTTAACGTAGTCCACATGATCGAGGACTGCAAATTATCAAATAAACAATCAACTCATTCTTACATAATATTTTTTCAGATTTGTGGATTAAAAATTTAAAATAAAGATTATAAAAGTTCTCATGACATGAAAAATATATTCTAATACGATAAATGAGTGTCAATGTAAGTTAATAAATGGGGGATTTTAAATAATAATATCAAAGGAATCCGAACATTTTTCTTAGACTATTATTTTTTGTTTATCAATCGATGTTATTAGTTTGAAACCTCTTTTTTATTAAAAAAAAAAAGGTATAATCTTCTAAAAGATAATGTGCAAAAAATGATTTTTAAAGGATTGATTTAAATAATTGAAAAGGTATATTCAATTATTTAAAGGTATATTTAAATAATCCAAATCTCAAACAACAATCCAATATTCTTCTATTTAAGATATCATGTTCATCCTCCAAATCATATATTTCCCACACAAATTACAAAATCATGCCGATTATTTTATTTCTAACAAATAAATAATGAGTAATAATATTTATTTTCAAAGGTTAATTCCATGTAAATGTAATAAAAAATGTATAAATAAATCCAAATGTCTCAACTATTTGCTTGTCAAAATTACTTCCCTATTAATTGTTATTGTTTGTGATTTTAAAATAATTTAAAACATAAATATAATAAATTAATTAATAAAATAATCTGAAAAAGCATATCAAAAATTCATCATTTATTAACTTTATCATATACAAAATTAAAATAGATTATGATGTTACATGGATTAGATGTTTTTATGGTTGCAAAATTAATCTATAATAAGTTTTAAATTTATAATCTTTTATTCTATAAAATATACCTTTGCAAATATACAGGTCATCATTGTAGTATAAATGATATCGATCTCACATGAATTGGTATGTGTTGGCTATTAGCTTCAACTAGTTTTATGTTAGCTAGAGATTAAAATTTAGTCTAAAACATGAAGTTAAATAACTTAACTAAATTAATAAAAATAATTACTAAATTAAATTAAATGAGATTTTTCTCTAGCACATTCCAAATAATAGGGATGAATATTCAATTAAGGTTCAAATTAATTAATGATAATCATATTTAACTAATGGATAATTAGGCGAATGTGAATAAACTAAAGTGTCAATAAACTTCTTTAAAAGTCAAAATTACTTATTAGAATTAATTAACTACATATTTTTATGGTAATTAGTTAATTAAAATGTATTAAGCATAAATATCCTTATTAATCCCTCACAAGAGTCAAATTTCTATGTCTAAACAATTCAATCTCATATTCATATTAAGCATTCCAATAATTAATTATCTAAAACATGTAATTAATTGGTTTCCAACATAAAAGTATCAAATCCCTAAATATGGTTCTACTCACAATCTACCAAACAAAATACACTCAAGAATATAAAGGTGTACATTTTACAACTAAATATCAAAGAGAGAAAATAAAACATAAAATCTAAGAGATTTGACATTTAATATCTTTTCCTCATTTGATTCCTCCTTTTCCTTGAAGCTTTGACCTTTAATCCTTTAAGTTCTTGAGTTTTTCTTGAAGCCTAATGATTGTGGTAGAGATTGCTAGAAAAAATTCCTAAGTAATCACCTTAACCTAACAAAGAAATAAGAAAAACCATTGATTATCCTATAAGTGATGTAAATTTTTTTTATTACTTTACTTTTAAAACAAACTCTATCTTTGTAAAACTTTATATTCATATAACTGAAAAGCCTATGATGTTTATAACTCATAAATTGATACATGAAAATTCTTACCACATTTTGTGTCTGAAAAAAAAATAATTAAGAATATCAAAACTCACTTCACATACATGTGTTTACTGCCTTACTACATCACCTTTTTTGCATAATAATACTATATAAGAAAAACATTAAACTAATCCAAGTTCTTACCATGAAAGGGAGTACTGCTGAACTGGTATCATGGGATCCATGTGTTTCAATGCCATCTGCTAACTTGCGTCCATCAAATGACGAACGCTGAGTATTTCACTCACTGGTGCTATAATCATGAAGCATAGTAAATATAAACTAATCACGTTTTTCATAATATCTTTCATGATATCAATTAATTGTAGTTTAAGTTAATCTTAATTATAAACATAGTTACGTCATAATATAACTAGTCAAGAACAGTATTATCAAGCAACTCATACGCATAATTATCCTTCATATACACAGTTTATCCATAACATTATAAACCATTCATTGTAATTCTATAACAGCTCATTTAGCATGATACAACATCACATGTATCCATTGAAACTATAACCTTTCATATGTACCTGTGAAAAATACAAGTTTCATACTTAAACTTTATTATATACTCTTTTCCTTATTAATTCAAAGTATATTAATCAACATAATCATTATCTCTATCTGCATATCTCTATAAACAATCATCATATAAATACCATCAATGAATAACATCATACTCCCAATATAACATTGTTGTCTATGAGCATAAGCTCAAATAACTGTATATTATTTCCTTTATGGCATAATTATGCCCTATGCATTAGCATTGTAAACATCCATTTATCAATGTATCTGTATCATTATTCAACATATTGTATTGTACTTCATTACTCAATGTCCATCTCTATATAAGCATGATTGTAGTGCATTCATCATTCTATTAGCATGATCATTGTTACTCTTGAGCATAAGCTCTAATCATTATATATGAATCATTATGTAGTAATGCAATGTTGTATGTATTATGAATGTCATTTTGCTATGTACTTTCCTCTGTTTCCTTTATCATTTCATTTTATCATCTTTGTGAGAATGTGACCATGTTCTGCATTCTTTCTCTGAATAAAATACGATATAGAAACCATCATATTTCTATAAACATTAATATATATGAGCACTTGTAGTGAGTTCATCATCCCATCCACTATACTTTCATGATGTATGAATGATAATGTAATGAGAATGCATTCATGCTTTGCATTCTTCCTCTGATTTTCCTGTAACATTTCATTTCTTTTTTGTTTGATTGTGCACAATCCCTTTTCGTACTGGGTCCCTCTAAGTACCAATACTCAACTCTCGTAGGAGGCCATATACTATAATTGTAGGGTTCTGTGAACCTCATCTCTATTAGGAGAGCCATTGTAACTATATAATTCCATTTAAGGAATCTATTATCTTTATGACCCAATACACTTTTTATTGATCATTGCATTACATTCACTCATTTTTCTCCTTCCTTATTTCTCCATATCATGCCATGAATATGAATATGTCTATGGCATGATATGTATGCATTATGTCATGATGCTATGATGAAATTATGTAAGCATCATGATGAAGTATCATGTATCATCCATTTTATACATCATCCATTTCATACATTCAGTAACATTGATATAATGAAGATCATTTCATAATGCAAGCACAATAAAATATTGCTCATTGACCTTAATTAGTAGGCCACGATATTAAAATCCATCAACCATTAATCACAATTAACTATCATTACCAATCATGACACATCATAGATAAAATACCTCATTTAATAATTTATAACTATAAATATATTAACTCGTACATTACTATTTTATAACTATATATCAATCTCTGATACCTTAGTGATACTGAAACCCATAAACCGTACTTCTTATACCCATATATCATTCCTTTCCTTTCCTATTTTATAACTTCTTATGTTATCATATAATTATGCCTCCTTACTTGTATAATTCATTACATGATATGAAATTAATATAATACCGTGCATAAACTATGTTATACAATCAATATCATTTAATATAATGATAATCATTTCCTTCATCAAAATTCACCATATCACAATATTCATAATTCTATATATGATAACCTTATTTGATTTATCATGATATTATTAACATCATTTACATCCTTTCATAATTATTCTAAAAATATCGACCATCAAACATAATCATATTATGATAATGTCAATATGAAGAAGAATATCATCATAAATCAATTTTATCAATATATAAATTCCATGATATAATAATAACAAAATAATCATCACTTCAATTAATCATAATGTTCATCAATAAATATGAATGTCATACTATGCATTCATACTCAATTAACATCATATATGTTTTCTCTATGAACATGGATTTTAATATCATCCTTATTAAATAGATTGTATTATCATATATTGTAAAGTATACCCTATAGAATTCATTTCTAAATTTACTTTCATCTTTCATGTTTATAATATAATAAATATATAAAATAAAACATGTAATCACATGTTATATCAAGGTAAGTTAATAACTTACCTGCCGATCCTTTAATGAGGAATCAACTAAATAATAACACAAACTTGTTTTCATGATTCCATTGTATCCATATTGAAATAATGTTATCTTGTCCCTTTAGTGATGCCTATGGCAACATTATGATTCAACCATTTAATAATAAAATCTATAACACTATTAAGGCACTTAGTCATATTAAGATATCATACTTTTATTTCAAAGAATGAATCATGTAATATGTAGCAATCATATGTATATTCTTGCATTTCATTCATACTAAGTTCGTATAAGTTAACTAATGTCATTTAGTTTGGTCTTACATATAACATTGAATTCTCACCTTTAAGTACCATTGTCTTCAGTTTATATTCCTTAATGTTCATTATCTAGGTAACCAAATCATTTAACCATAGGTATTATACATTTGGTCAAATGATATTATACATATGGTAAATTACTATTCTTATCAATACACTATGGTATGTACCTCTTTAATGTCTCTTAATAGGTGTATAAGATCATGCATTTAAGAATTTTAAGCAAGTTTGTATGATAGATCACTTAAAGACTCAAG
>CANYBF010178844.1:0-22469 GCA_948192965.1 Dalechampia spathulata
ATCATAGCCTCTTTGAAGATTTTGAGTTGGTGTTCGAATGTCATCCCCTTTGGTTGCACTTTGATTTGACTTGATTTCTTACAACTCCTCAAATACAAGTCTTTGAAACTTCTCCATTTGTCCATTGATTGCCTCCATGAAAATTTTCAAATGGGAATCTATTGTAGGTGCATCCTCTTTCTCATGATCATTCTTAGAAGAAGTCATTATAAATAAGAAAAAGAAAACAAATGTTAAGGTTAATTAAATCACTCCCTCACATGTTTACTCTCTTTTTGGCTTTTCTAGATATTAATTAAATCTTATGAAATAAGGCTATTGCTTCATAATTAGACTCAAATAGCATCCTTTAGGCTCCATTCTCTTCTAAATTTGCCCCAAGCAATATTATGGCCTTAGGCACCTCTTTAAGCTCCAAATAGTACTTGTAGAAAACTTGTTCTTATAGCTCCATTGTTATTTGTTCTTGAATAAATAAGTTCATGGCTAGTTTAAATTTATTAGCTCGTGACCTAGTGATTGGACCACTTGGAAGAGTTAGTGGGTCTTCTTTCAAGCTCCTTATGTTCTCTTAAGTCCCATGTAAAACCATATCAACATCTTCATCAAAAGGTGGTGTTTACTGCCTTCTTGGCCTGGGAACATTTTGGACAGCTCCTCTTTCAATTCTTTCATTCATACTAGTAACCATCTTTTGGAGTCGCTCTATCTCTTGTTACATTGCCTTAAACATAAAGGCTACATCTTGCTTATCACTTCCACTTTCTTGAGAATCCATTATGCAATTTGAAATACAAATCAGTCACAAACAGATTGCCAATTTTCATAAAGCACACTCAAATTATGGCTTTTACCCTCCTTTGAACTCATACTCTCTTGCCTTTTACCACTCAAGCAATCCTTCTAGTCTTATACAATAGGGTTAGATCAAAAGGAAACTATATGTCTCAATCATATCCCATTCAATAAGAAAATCAGAAATAAATCCTAAGGAATCGATAAAGGTACAAGAACACTTTAAGCAAACTAGAAACAAATGGTACATACTTGATTTGGACTTAAATGTATACTGATTTTTATACAATTCTAGGCAATAATGACGCAATATTACTAACTTAGGAAATGTATTAAGAAGCAAAGGCAAAAAAATCAAAAGATGACACAAACAGGAAAAAACAAGCAAATGACGTAGAAAATTGACTTTCCCAATTAGACAAAAACAGAATGCTCAATTAACAAACCACTAATTTATAGAAAATTTCAAACAAACATAAATAAAATGTGTTGGCTTACCCTAGTTTTTTTTTTGAATTTTACAGTATGATTTTTTGTTTACTTGATTACCTAATTCTCTGATACTAAATGATGCAGAAAACCCCAAGATCCTTATTTTTGAATGTTAGAACTCAAGATCAATTTTGGATAAAAATTTCAAACAACTCAAATAAACAATGAAATAGGTTTTTTCAATCACCTAAATAGTAATTTTTGAAATGAACTCAAGCAATAAAGTAATACCCTTTGAACCCAATCCAAAGGAAATACCAAAACTCTCTTTAAAAGAAATTATGGAAATATTCAATATCTAAATTGCCTTTAAACATCAATATCTCAGCTCCATTTAAAAGGAGTTGTATATCAATGGAAAATGAAAAGAAATACTTTTAAAATTATTCTTGAATACTCCCTTTTAATGTTGCATTAAATGGTGATTAATGCTGAAACTGTCTTCTATTATTGTAGTGGTTGTTACAAAATGGAGGAGGTGAAATGTTGGAGTTTGTTGGCTGCAACAAGAAGATTATTTTGAGATAAAGAGATGAAAACCTAAAAGACTTAACCATAACCTCATAATAAGTTAAGCCTAACAAGTGGGCTTAAACCAAGCTTAGCCAGATATGCCTAAATGGGCTTAAAAACATACCCAAACCCAAAGTTCACTAAAAGGAACCTAAACCTACTTTAAATAAACTTTCTAAGCCTTATGAAGTGAAGTTTAATTCAGCAAAGCAAAAACAATGACATAACAAATCATAAACTAGTTAAACTAGCTATTGAGCCTAATAAGATTAACTTGCTTGGACACCTCCAAACTTCATTTATGGACTTTCCATGGTTAAGTAGCCCTTTTTCAACCCAACTTTGCATAAATAATTAGAGTTTCTCCTTCAAATGTTTTGCCCTTGATCTCATAATTAGACCCATAAAACTTTCCATTTGTGGAATGCCTTTATTTGATGCTTCTTGATAGCTCCTTGGCTTGTTTGCATCATTCTCTATGAAGCTTGGGAAAGATTCAAAGAGCTGCAAAGAAGGTGTCCTCATAAAAATTTGCTTAGAGAGTTATTGCTCTAAACTTTTTACAATGGAGTGAACACAACCATAAGGAGAATAATCGATGTCGTAGCTGGAGGATCCCTTATGAAGAAGATGATTGAGGTAGCTTATGAACTGCTGGAGGAGATGGTAGCTACCAATATGTTATGGGCATCAGACAAATCTAAATTGGTAATTAAAGAGCATAAAAATGTGTTATCATTAAATGCTGTTACTGCTTTACAAGTTGAGGTTGTAAATTTGATAAAGCAAATTAGCAACTTATCAAAGGTTTCAAGTTCATGCAAGTTGTGTGGGCAATTAGGACATAACTACAACATGTGCGAGAATATGGAGCAAGTCAATTTCATAGGAAATTTGCCACACTCCATAAGAAGGCAAGGTAATAATCCTTACTCCAATACTTATAATCTGGGATGGTGAAACCATCCAAATTTTTCATGGAGTAAGGAAATGTCCAAAAGACGCAACCATCATGATCCCAAAGTAATTTCAAATCTAAGATGGAAAAGTTCATGGAAATGCTAGGAACAAATTTGATAAGCCAGGAGGAGTCACAGAAATGAATGGAGGCAAAATTTGATCAAATCACAAAGAACCATTCATACTCCATCCATAATTTAGAAGTGTAAGTGGGGCAGTTAGCTATGACACTAGCACAAAGAAATCTTGGAGGACTTCCAAGCAATACAGAGCTAAACCCCAAGGAGTAAGTCAATGCTATTAAACTGTGAAGTGGAAGGGAGCTTGTAACCTAAAAAATGAAGCTTGTAAAGGGTGAAGAAGATGGTAAAGAAGAATATCATGGTCGTAAAGGTATGTGTCTCGATCATGAAATTGCAAGAAAGCAAAGTGAAGAGGAGAGTAGAATCACTCAAGATCGTGATAATGGAAGTCATGATTGTGATAGAAGTTCCAAGCAAAAGAAGAATAAGCACAGACCAGGTAAGTATATGCCACCTATTCCTTTTTTGCAAAGACTTAGGAAAAAAAGGTTGATGAGTAATTTATTACTTTTATTGAAAAATTGAAAAAAACTACAAATTAACTTGTCTTTTGTTGAAATGCTAGAAAGTATGCCCAAGTATGCTAAATTTTTAAAAGACATCTTATCAAACAAAAGAACAATTGATAACAATGAAATGGGATCATTAACTGAAAATTACAGCTTGATTATTTCAAGTAGTATATCATCAAAGTTACAAGATCCTGGAAGTTTTACCATTCCATGTGAGGTAGGAAATATGGAATTTAACAAATGTTTGTATGATTTGGGTGCAAGTATCAACTTGATGTCGTATTCCATTTTTTAGAAGCTAGGACTTGGTGAAGTCAAAGCAACTTCAATGATGCTGTAACTCACATATCAATTGATGAAGAAACCATTTGGGATTGTAGAGGATGTCTTAGTAAAGGTGGATAAGTTCATCGTCCCGGTGGACTTTGTGGTGCTCAATTATAATAAAGATGTCAATTGTCCTATAATTTTAGGAAGACCTTTCCTAAATATAGGGCAAGCTTTAGTGGATGTACATGAAGGGAAACTCATCTTAAGGATCGGAGAGGAACAAGTGGAATTTTGTGTGAAAAAGGCAATGAAGCAACTAGTAGAAGGTGAGTCATGTATGCAAATTGATATGATCAGCAAATATGTTTCAATTGTAATGAATGAGGAGCCAAAGGAAGTGACATTTAATGAGGAAGTGGAGGTTATAGGTGAGTAAGGTGTTGAACCATCTAAAACAGAGTTACTGGTAAGAAATTCTACCCCTACTCCTCCTTCAATTGAAAAACCCCCTATTCTTGAACTTAAGACATTGCTAAAACATTTAAGGTATGCTTTTTTAGGTAAGAATGAAACTTTATCTATCATTATATCTAATAAGCTATCTTTGGAACAGGAGGATAAGCTACTTAGAATGGTGCGAAAACAGATTCAAGGTTTAAGTTGGCAGCTATTTGACATTAAGGGCATTATTTTGGACATGGTCATGCATAGGATTCACTTGAAAGAAGGTGGAAGGTCTGTTTGTGAAAGGCAAAGGAGACTCAACCCGAACATGAAAGAGGTTGTAAAAAAGGAGATAATCAAGCTACTTGATGCAGTTATTATTTATCCTATTTCCAATAGTGAATGGGTAAGTCTTGTCTAATGTGTTCCTAAGAAAGGTGGCATGACTGTGATTAATGAGAAGAAAGAGTTATTGTCCACTCGGATCATGACTGGTTGGAGAGTATGCATAGATTATAGGAAGTTGAACTCTGCTACTAGAAAGGATCATTTTCCTTTACCTTTTGTAGATCAAATGATTGAGAAAATTGTAGGACACTCTTTTTATTATTTTCTTGATGGCTATTCTAGGTATAACCAAAATTTCATTTTTCCTCAAGACTAAGAAAAAAATAACTTTTACATATCCATATGATACATTTGCATATAGATGCATGCCTTTCATTTTATGTAATACACCTGCTACATTTTAAAGGTGTGTGCTTGCTATCTTTGCTGACATGATTGAGGAATTCATTGGAAATTTTTATGGATGACTTCTCAATGTTTGGAGACTCTTTTCAGTCATGTTTGCAGAATCTAGAGAAAGTTTTGAAATGCTACAAAGAAACCAATTTGGTGTTGAACTGGGAAAAGTGCCATTCATGGTGGACGAAGGGATAATGCTCGGCCATAAGATTTCTAAGGAAGGTATTGAGGTGGACAGGGTTAAAATTGAGGTAATATCCAAATTACCACCTCCAATGAATGTGAAAGGTATAAGAGTTGTCCTTAGGCATGCAGGATTTTATCACCGCTTTATCAAAAACTTTTCTATGATTGCTAGACCTTTGACAAATTTGTTAGTTAAAGATGTTATGTTTGATTTCAATGATGAATGTTTGAATGCTTTTAACACATTGAAAGAGGTATTAACATCAGCTCCAGTGTTAGATTCACCAGATTGGTCCTTGCCGTTTAAGATCATTTGTGATGCTAGTGACTTTGCCTTGGGATGTATGTTGGGGCAAAAAAAGGAAAAGAAATTGCATGTCATTAATTATGCTAGCAAAACCTTGGTAGGACCATAATTGAATTACACCACAATGGAAAAAGAGCTCTTAGTGGTAGTAGTTGCATGTGATAAGTTTAGAGCTTATATGCTTGGTTCAAAAGTTATTATTTTTACTAACCATACTACTTTGAGGTATTTATTTGCTAAGGACACAAACCCAAGGTTAATTTGGTGGGTGTTACTGCTGCAAGAGTTCAACATTGAGATCAAAGACAAAGCAGAGAATGCAGTTGCTTGATACATAAACCCAAGACCTTTGCTCAAGGATCCTCAACTTATTGATTTCATGAACTCCTTCATAATTGATTCAAGCTAACCAAGGATTTGTTAACCCCTCCTAGTTGACTGAATACCTAAATAGTTCTAAGGATTTGAAAAACCCTTAACCTAAATCTAGTGGTAACTAAGTGCAAGTTAAATAGGAAAAAGAATAATCTAACCTAAGAATAAACTCAAGCAAGATATTCAATCACCTTAATATAAAGCTGAAGGAATTATTCTTACAAGAATAAACCTCAACATGAAAGAAAATAATTAATCATTGAATGCCTTTACCTTTGGCTTACATTAGTATTTATAGTACTTAAGAGATAATCCAACCCTAGATGGATTTGTACTCCTACTCCTATTCTACTTTACAAAAGCAAATAAAAACTAATAAAAAATTAAGGGATTCGTACAAGCCAATGGGTCTTAAAATTGGCATTACTAATTAACCTTATTGGACTCTATTCTTGGTCTAATGACTAATAAGAATCAAAATTAGGCTTAGGCTTGGTTAATTAAACCCAAAACTCACTAAACCAAGCTTTATTAACTATTATTGGGTTAGCTTTTGAGTTAGGTACATGAATAGTACCTAATCTACCCAATTTCTATAAACTAAACTCCTAATTGTTAATTTTACATTGTTCTATTTAGCATGGATAGAAAACCCCAAGCTTAAGTCTTTGTAGATTAGGAATCTTAGTTGGATTAGGAATCCCGGTTGGAGTACGACTCTTTATTCCTCAAGAATCCTAGTTGGAGTAGGACTCTTCATTCTTCAATTCTTTATTAGGTTTGACAACTATAGGTATCCTAGTTGGATTAGGGCTCTTCCTACTTTAGTTCTTCTGCTGGCTTTGACAACTTAGTTGGATTAGGAATCCCAATTGGATTAAGACTCTTTGTTTCATCTTCATGATGACTTTAACCCATGATAAAACTTCCTTAAAGAATAAGTTTGAATTTATTGGATTCAAACCTTTGGATTTATCAATTGGACCTCCAAATTTCCATCTAAACTACTTCCAAATAATGCCATGCTTGAATTTGAAATTTTTATGATGTGAAAATATAATTTCCTTGGTCATGTGATACAAAACAGACCATGGAGATTTTACATCAATACAATAAGAATTTCAAATTCAATCATGGCATCAATTGGAAGCATTTCAGATGGAGGTCCAGAGTTACAATTGACCAATCTGATGGTTTGAGTAGAATAAAGTCAAAATTACTCTCTAATGAAACTCTATCATGGGTCAAAGTCATCAGAGAGCTAAAATCAAAGAGTCCTAATTCAACTAGGATTCCTACTTCCATTAGGAGATTACTCTCCAATTAAATTCTATCATGGGTCAAAGTCATTAGAGAGCTGAAATCAAAGAGTCCTAATTCAACTAGGATTCCTAATTCAATAAGGATTCCTACTTCCATTAGGAGATTACTCTTCAAGGAAATCCTATCAATGGTCAAAGTCATCAAAGAGTTAAAATCAAAGAGTCCTAATTCAATCAGAATTCCTACTTCAACTAGGATTCTTAATTCAACAAAGACTCCTATTCAACAAGAGAGCTTAAAGGAAGAACCAGTAACTCTTCCAAGTGGTCTAGTCATAAGGTCACAAGCCAATAAATTTAAAGCAGCTATGAACTTATTTATTCAAGAACAAATAACAATGGAGCTGCAAGAACAGGCTTTTTACAAGATTTGGAGCTTAAAGAAGTGCCTAAGGCCATAATATTGCTTTGGGGTGAATTTAGAAGAGAATGGAGCCTAAAGGATGCCATTTGAGTCTAATTATGAAGCGATAGCCTTATTTCATAAGCCTATGGAGTAGTTAGGCATGCTGGGCCATAAGTTAGGCCTGTTGAGGACCCAATAAGGAAAGGAAGCTAGGCCAATTAGTAGCCTAATAAGCTTATACGAATTTCCATGTAATTATAGCATTATTTTTATTTATTTATCTTTTAAGTTAAAGTAGGAATATAAGACCAAGTCCTCCTTAGATTAAGACTTCCATATCCTTGAAGGACTAGGATTAGAAACTAGTATAAATAGAAGCTTATGTAAACCTTTTTCAGAACCTTTCAATTATCATTCAATACACAGAACCAATTTTAGTTTTATTTATGCTTATGCATTTTATGTACTTAGTTAGGAAGTGATGATTTGCTTTCTTCTAATTGCATTAGAAATTAGGGTTAACTTATCAATCTAGTTGTGGTGTTTCCTCCTCTTCCATTAAGCCTTATCATTTACATTTCCATACTTGCTAGTTTGGGGGTTCAATAAGGTGGGGGTTTATTCTACCATTGGAGCTATATCTAAGGTACGTGTGGGTTTGTAGCATACTTGCCATTGGGTTCCATGTCATCATGATTGTATCATTACTGATCATCTTTCTCACCTTGAGAGGGATGATGAGGATGAAGAGAATGAGCCCATTAAGGAAGAATTCACATATGAGACTAATTTTTTGATACAGCAATTGGGAATTCCTTGGTATGTGAATATGGCTAATTTCATAGCCTACGATATAGTGTTGGTTTATGAAAACATATTTACCAGTGAAAGATATAATTTAAAATATTTTTAAAATGTGTTTTACAATAGATCTAGCAATTCTATACATAGAAAACATCACATACAAAGAAGATTACATAAGGAGAATGAAAAAACTTACTTTAAGTCGATCTCCTTCTTTCTTTGTTCTTCTGAAAAGTTGTAGCAAACTTTTCAATCCCCAAGGATAGAGGATGTCCAAACTATCCACACAAGTTAAGAAAATAATTAGTAATCAAATTACTAGTTTTGTTTAGAGACTAGTAAAACAAAACATAAAAGAGAATGGATGAAGAGTGATGATAGAACCCAGTTTTCTTCTTGATGTTCTATCAAAACCGAATTATTTTTTTCTTGTTCTTGAGATTCAAAATTCATTGAAAGCAGAAGGAAAAAGAGGTAGCTAAAATATGCTTTTGGCATGTGATTTATATATGACTGATTAAAATTTCCTTCCAAAAGCACATGATAATCATGTGCACTTCCATTAATTCATCATACATGAATAAGTCATGTGACATTCACGTTTTGACCATTAAGTAATTAATTCCATCAAAAACTGGTTATACCATGCATGTAAACATGTCATCTTAAATCACTTGTATCTTAAGTTCTACTTATTATATTTTAGTGATCTTGGTATTAAATTGAATCTCTTTTCATGCTCTTTCTAATGAACATGAAAAATCTAGGTTATCTTATAACCACAAAACATTATTTCAATAATATCCATTCATGATTATCATTTCCTTACTTTTAATGTGCGATCTTTTGGGTTCTTAACATGTTGACAACATATGAACATATTATTAAACTTCATTTAATAAAATCATATGTAAATTATGAGTGGTGTCTAGTCACACATCATGACTACCCACTGTCTCCTTTTAGAATAAATTCTTTCTCTAAGAAAACAACATGCTTTGAAATAATCACTTTTTGTTCTATAAGAAGATAAAAGTAATATCCTGTGGTTTCTTTAGGATATCCCATAAAATAACATTTTTCAGACTTTGCCTTAAGCTTGTCTGACATTGTCCTTTTAACATAAGAAGGACAACTCCATACCTTCAAATAAGATAAGATGGGTTTCTTGTTATGCCACATTTCATATAGTGTAACTTCAACCGATTTTGATTGTACTCTGTTCAAAATATAAATAGCGGTCTCCAGTGCATAACCCCAAAATGATTTGGGTAATTTTGCAAGGCTATCATGGATCAAACCATATCTAATAAAGTTTGATTCCTCCTTTCAGATACACTGTTATGTTGAGGTGTATAGGGAAGTGTCCATTGAGATAAAATCTTATTATCTTTGAGATGTTCAAGAAACTCTTGGCTTAGGTATTCACCACCTCGATTGGAATGAAGTGTTTTGATAGTCTTACCAAGTTGTTTCTCTACTTAATTTCTAAATTCTTTGAGCTTCTCAAAAGCTTTAGATTTATGCTTCAATAAGTACAAACGTCCATATCTAGAATAGTCATTGTTACACCCAAGATTTTGATGTATATGTTTTGTGTGAGTCAATTTAAGTTATTTGTAATTTTAAATAGGTTTTCCATGTATGGTACAGGCATACCATTTATGTTTGTTCTATGGTACAACCATACGGTTGACCGTATCAAGTCAGATTGACTTTACTATGTGTGGTACGGGCATAATAGTTCTTTGTATTATGTGGTACGAGGATACAGTTGATCATACCAAGTTACCTTTGCTTCCTGGAGTTTGGTACGGGCGTACCAAGGTTTGGTACAGGTGTACCATTGCTCGCAGAAAATTTTTTTTATTAGGAAATTTAGTTTGGTACACCTGTACCAATGATGGTATGGATGTACCATTGCTCGCAAGAATTTTGCTTGTCAGTAGATTTACTTCTGTATGGGCATACCAATGGGGGTACGATCATACCAAGCATTCACACTATATTTGTATATGTGTTTTTGAATTGGTACGAGTATACAAAAACCCGTACGACCGTACATGACTTTCCAGATTCAATTTAAACACTATATAACAGTTTTATTTTTAGAACACACTTTCTATTCAAATTCTAATGGCTATATTTGTAGAGAAAAGCTTCTATTGAGCAATGAACTTCAATAGCAAGTTTGCTTGTTATATTGTAATTCTAATATTCTAAACTCTCTTTGTGTTGTATTCCCACAACCTAAGTGTTAGGTTTTGTAATTATGGGTTGGTATGAGATTAATGCTTGGGGCTTTTACTTGTATTTGAGAGTTTAATTACTGTGAGGTTGTAATTATTGTAAAGGTTTGAGTGTGAGTCTGAAAACACTAGGGTTTAGAATTCATTATGAGGAATCCTTTGTTGTATTGATTGATTGAGATTAATGGAACCCTAAGTGAAAGACTTAGGAGAAGTGGACATAGGCCAAAAGTTAGTGTCGAACCACTATAAAGCGCATGTTACCAATTTTGCTAGGATTTCATTTGGTATCAGAGTATTGGTGCTCATTTATCATTAGAAGTAAAATTCTAGAGTGAAAGATCCTATGGAAACCCAAAGCATTGAGAGTCAATCATATACAAGACCCCCCTTCTTTGATGGCACAGATTATCCTTACTGGAAGCACCGAATGGAAGTCTTCTTGGAGAGTGATGGTGTTGATTTTTTTGATCTTATTGAGAATGAGTTTTCCCCTTCAACAACTACAACAGATGGTGTTATAACTCTCAAGCCCAAGGTAACTTGGATAAGAGAGGAATTTAAAGCAAATGCAAGGAATAAGAAGGTGATGAATATGCTTTACTATGCTATTAGTCATGAGGAATACAGATGAGTTTTACATTGTATCATGGCTAAGCAAATATAAGATGCCTTGGCGGCTCATCACAAAGGCATGAATCAAGTCTGAATCAAGAAGATTCAGCTACTAACTCATCAATATGAGTTGTTTACAATGAAGGAAAATGAGTCAATTTCAGAAATATACAACCCCCTCATTATAATCATAAATGGATTGATGCAGTTAGGCAAGATGTACCAACAATAAGATCTTGCGGTTGCTGCCAAAGAAGGATTGGGAGGCTAGAGTAACCTCCATTGAAGAAGCAAATGATTTGTCTATTCTATCAACTGATGTCCTTCTCAAAAAGCTTCTCACTCATGAGATTACCCTAAAGCAAGTGGTAGAGGAAGACAAGAGAAGAGGAATAGCACTTAAAGCTTCAAAATAAGAAGATGCCTCTTCAACAAGTGAAGGGAAGATTGATGATGAAGTTGCCCTCCTTTCCAAATGTTTCAAGACTCTTCTTATGAAAAAGAAGAAATTCAAAAAGGATGGCAAGAAGCCATTTGAGGCAAGAAGGGACTTGAACCTAGGGACAACTTTCAAAGGAATCAAGCCATTTGCTATGAATCCAACAAGCCAGGACACATGAGAAATGAATGCCCTTGCCTCAACAAACCATCCAAGCCATTCAAAAAGAAGGCATTGAAGGCAACATAGGATGATGATAGCGAGACCAATGAGGATGTGGCCGGTGATGAGGGAGCAACCAATCTTTGCTTCATGGCATTCTTGGATGATGAAAAGGATGAGGTAATCACATCATCTCAATCTTATTATAGCAACGATGAATGTGATGCATTAGAAGAACTTTTAAGAAAATATGAAAACTTAGCTAGGAAGCATCAATCACTTAAAAGTAAGTATGCATGCATTTCAAAAGAGAAAATTGTGTTACAAAATGAATTTGATTCTTATAAAACAAAGCTTAAAAGTTTTGGAAAGGAAAACAAGTTTTGAAAGGATGAAAATGCTAAGATTTTGAAAGAAAAAGATTTGTTAAAAGACAATCTTTCAATGTTTGAACAAGGTAGTGTTAAAATTTATTCTATTTTGAAATATCAAAAACTTAGTGGTAATAAAGAAGGTATTAGTTTTAATCAAAACTCTTCCTACACTTCTAAGGGCATGGTTTTTGTAAAAGCCTCAACTTTAACATAAAAACCAAAGGATTTCAAAAAGAAACATATTCATCCTAAGGTCAATAGAATGCATACCAATTAAGTGCATCATTGTTCATGTTCATGCAATCATAGTCATCCTCATGATGTACATAATCATTCTAGATTTAAGAATGTTATATGTCACTCTTGCAATAGAAAAGGACATACTACCAATAAATGTTTCATTTGAAAAATGCATTGGAATGATGATATGTATGCTTCTAACCCCCAAGGACCCAAATACATTTGGGTACCTAAGAAAAAGTGATTACACTTGTCTTAATAGGTATGCTTGAGATCCAAGATTAGTGAAAGCAAATGGTACCTAGATAGTGGATGCTCAAGGCATATGACCAGTAATGCAAGTCTCTTTTCCAATCTTGAGAAATGGGATTGAGGTAATGTCACCTTTAGAGACAATGCCAAGGGTAAGGTTATTGGAATTGGTAAGGTTAGTAAGAATTCTAACTTTTCTATTAACAAGGTTTTGCTAGTAGAGGGATTAAAATATAATTTTCTTAGTATTAGTCAATTGTGTAACAATGGATATAAAGTTGTTTTTAATCTCAAAGGTTGTTTTGTTTATAGAATAAGTGATGATTTGTTAGTATTTCAAGGTGGTAGGATAGAAAATGTGTATGTAATTGATTTATATTTTTTTGCTAACAAACATATGAAGTGTCTTGTTTCCATAAGTGAAGATTCATGGCTTTGGCATAGAAGGCTTGCACATGATAGCTTGGAAAGCATAGGCGATCTTGGGAAGAACGAGTATGTGGTAGGACTTCCAAAGATCAAATTTGCTAAGGATAAAGTATGTGAGGCCTGTCAAATGAGAAAATAGGTAAAATCTTCATTTAAGGTGAAAAATAAGGTAACCTCTTCTAAACCTACATATGGACTTGTTTAGACCAACTAGGGTAGGTAGTTTAGGTGGCATACATTATGCACTTGTCATTATTGATGATTACTCTAGGTTTACTTGGATTTCTTTTAAAGCTCATAAATATGATGCATTTAATGCTTTTTAATTATTAACTAAAAGAATGCAAAATGAAAAAGGATATTACATTTCTTCAATAAGGAGGAAAGAATTTCAAAATGAAAATTTTAAATCATTTCATGATTTGCATAGTATTCATCATAACTTTTCATCTCCTAGAACTCCTTAACAAAATGGGGTAGTTGAAAGGAAAAAGCAAACACTTTATGACATGATACATACAATGCTCAATGAGTATCAATTGCCTTCATATTTTTAGGCCGAAGCAATCAACACTGCCTGTTATGTCACAAATCGAGTTCATTTAAGACTGATTTTAAACAAAACTCCTTATGAGCTATGGAATGGTAGAAAACCAAGAATTTGGGTATTCGGTTGAAGAATCTATGCATATTGTTTTTTATGAGACTAACTCCCTTGATCTAAGAAAGGACATTGTTGATGATGATGATGTAGGAATTCTTTTGGAACAAGGTGAAGGGAATAAGAATTTACAAGAAGCTACACCTAAATTGTTGATAAGGAAGAAGTGAATGATCTTCCTCCTCACCTAGCTACAACCTGTATCCCACATGATCTTCCTAAGGAGTGGTAATTTCCAAAAGGACACTCTGAGGAGCAAATCATAGGTCAAACATCACAAAGCGTAACCACTCATTCTAAATCCAAAGATATTCATAACAATCTTGCATTCATTTCTCAAATTGAACAAGAATGTTAATGATGCCTTAAATGATGATAGTTGGGTATTAGCTATGCAAGATGAACTAAACCAGTTTGATAGGAATAATGTATGGACCTTAGTACCTAAGCCTAGAGATGCATCTATTATAGGAACTAGGTGGATGTTTAGGAATAAGCTTGATGAGAGTGATGTCATAACTAGGAATAATGCTAGATTAGTAGCATAAGGTTCCTGTCAAGAAGAAGGCATATACTTTGATGACAAGTGATTTTCTAAATGGATGTAAAAAGTGCTTTTCTAAATGGTTTTATTAATGAAGAAGTTTATGTTGCACAACCCCCTAGTTTTGAAGATTTTGAATTTCCAAACCATATTTTTAAACTTACCAAAGCCCTAGAGCTTGGTATGATATGTTAAGTAGTTTTCTTATTGATCATGGTTTTGAAAAAGGAAAACCAAACACAATACTTTTCGTTAGGCATTACAAATATGATATTTTGCTTATCCAAATCTATGTGGATGATATCATATTTGGTGCTACTAATGAAAAAATTATGCAAGGAGTTCTCTGAGTGAATGCAAAGAGAATTTGAGATGAGCATGATGGGAGAGTTAAAGTATTTCTTAGGACTTCAAGTCAAGCAATGCGAAGATGGGATCTTCATTAACCAAGTTAAGTATACACAAGAAATGCTCAAGAAATTTGGACTAAAAGATGAAAAAGCTAGTAAGACTCCTATGACCACTACCACAAAGCTTTCCTTGGATGAAAGTAGCAAACATGTTGATCAAAAGAAGCATAGAGATATGATAGATAGCTTGCTTTACCTAACGGCTTCTAGGTCTGATATAATGTTTGTTGTGTGTATGTGTGCTAGATTTCAATCATCTCCTAGGGAATCTCATTTGAGTGTCATGAAAAGAATTTTCAAATACTTGATTGAAATAATGCATTATGACTGTGGTATGCTAAGAATAACTCTTTTAACTTAATTACTTATTCTGATGCTAACTTTGCTAGAAACATGTTATATAGAAAAAGTACATCTAGTACTTGTCATTTGTTAGAGAATTGTTTGGTTTCTTGGTTTAGCAAAAAATAGAATTGTGTCTTTGTCTACTGCTAAATCTGAATATATATCTACATGTTGTTATTATGCTCAAGTGTTATGGATTCAACAACAATTAAAGGATTACATTGTTTGTGTGTCTTTTACTTCTATTAAATGTGACAATACTAGTGCTACAAATTTATCTAGGAATCTCATCTAGCATTCTAGAACTAAGCACATTGATATTAGGTACCATTTCTTACATGATAATGTGCAAAAAGGGAAGGTTGTATTAGAATTTATTGATACAACTCACCAACTGGCAGACATTTTTACAAAACCCCTAAGTGAAGAATGTTTGAACTTCATTAAACATGAGCTAGGAATGATAGATGGATAATTTTTGAAGTAGGATTGATTGATGGACTCTAGAAAGGTTGAAAAATTCCTTCAAATCTCTTCAAAAACCTTTTGATTTTTAGGTCTCGTATGGCCATACGTGTTTGGTACATCCGTACAAACCCTTCTGTTTTAATTTCAAAAACTATCAAATGTCTTATATAGCCATACAGATTTTGGTACACCCGTATGCATTTTAGGTATAAAATTGGCACGGTCGTGCAAATTTCGTATGCCTATATGCTTTCAAATTTTCAAAACTTAAAATTTTTGGTCGAAGTACTAGTACAGCCATACCAGTGTCTCATATACTCGTACTAATCACAGTTGCAAAATTAAAATTTTTAGGTAAAGCTCTCGTATGGCCATACATCCTAGTGGTATGCTCGTACACGATAGTGAATTTTTAGGCATTTTTGAGTCATATGGCTGTATGCTAGGTGGTACGCCCGTACACAATCTAGAAACCCTATTTTCAAAGTAATTTTTCAGTTACCATCGGTTAAAATTTCTAATTTCTCTCTGATTTCTCTCTTAAATCCTCATCAAATTCATTAAAATTAGTCCCAAATCACTCCAAATTTGTTTGCCCACTCCTCCTCACTTCATTTTTTATTTGATTTCTTCTTATTCTTCAGTTTTTAATTTCAATTTTTACTGCTTTATTGCCTTTTAATTTAGTTCTTTTGTTTTTCTGAGCATTCTAGACACTTTTAACCTTAGGTTCTTTAGAGTAAAGTGCTTAGGATTGTGTTAGCTAGGTATGGTTCAAATTTTATTGATTTCTATACAGGTTCAAATTTTATTGATTTCTGTATAGGTTCAAATTTTTGAGTTTTTCAAAAATTAGCTGAAATTCTGTTGAATTTTTGAAAAATTTTCTTTTCTGTTAAATTGTCTATTTTTACTAATTTTTAGCTATGTCAGCTCCTTCTGGTCATGGTGGCTCTTTGTCACAAGGATGTAGAGTCAAACACACCATCTCTACAGGCTCTGGCCCTTGAGGTTCTACTCCTGCCTTTATTGTACGTACCTCCATTCTAAGTGAGAAAGTTTTCTCTCACTCTTGCTTTACTTATCAGTCTACTATCCGCCAGGTTGGATTGAAGGGTGATGTTCTGTGATATTTGGCCAATGTAGGTTGGTTGAATTTTGCATTCTTAAATTACCTCTTTATTCAGATTGTAGCTCTTGAGTTCCTACAGTCATTTATCCTTTCTACCTCTTTTAGTTGAACTTTTAGACTCTTTCATAGACTCTACACTCTTTCTCATATAGAGTTTGATGCTCTTTTCGATTTTCATACTAAGGGCATTTTTAATGCCAAATCTGTGGTATTTGACTGCAATGACTTTTGGAGGGAGATCGCTCTTGATACTCCTTTTCATCCTTTTAGACTGAAGGCATCCTGCCTTAAGTCTCTTACCTTATACTACTGTCATAGACTGATTACTAATCTCATTTTTGGGTGATTTGAGTCTAATGATACTGTTACCGGGCTTGACCTTATTTTTTTGTTTTCCATGGTCACGGGCACACCCATTCAATCTAGGCACTGGCTTTAGACCTCTTTCCATGAGGTCAACATCTAGAAGCAGCCTAGCAGGGCTATTCTATTGGATCCCATTATTCATTACATATGCCAATAGCTACATGCTTTTCCTGCTACTCCTCCCATTCCTGGATTGAAAGGTCATAATCTTGATCACTCATTCATCGAGCATTCTATGCTCTTTGAGTCTACTTCAGGCAAGTACATCATTCATTCAGAGTATATTTCTAGACGTCTCAAGCTTCTACAGCTATTAGGTCTTCCTAATGATACTATTTCTCTCTATGGACGATGGGCTATAGAGATTTGTTGGCTTTTACAAGTTCTCATCCATAAGGATACTCCTACAGAGCTGTGTGTTGAGTCTGACTCTCTTGACACTTTACTCTAGGCAGCTCTAAGCTGTAAATGATAGTGTCATTTTCAGGGTGGATCTTCTTCGTCAAGTGTTCTTGATCCTCCTGCTTCTGCTTCTACTGATCTTACTACTGCTCCTCCTTCTATTGTTGATCTGCTATCTCAGCACTTTCCGACACTCACAACTATACTAGCAGGTTTTGAGGGACATTTTGACCAGGTTGATCAGTGACTCATTCATATTGATTAGCATTTTATTACTCTTGATCAGCGACTTGATCAGCAAACTACCGAGTTCCATACAATCACTATAGGCACTCTGTAGTCCATTAGTCTCTTACTAGACCCATTTATTCCTTAGTTGGGTCCTCCTCCTCCTCAGGACCCATAGTGATCATTTTGATGTTGTCAAAAAGGGAGAAGTTTTAGAGATGTTTTGGATTTAGGTCTAGTTTTAGATAGTTTTGGTTTTCTTTATCATTGTTGCTCTGATTAGTGTATTGGATGATCATTGTATTTAGTTTTTTTGCTTTGATCAGTGTATTAGATATTCTTTGAGTATATATGACATATGATGATTATTCAGTTCATTATTTCATATTTCTTACTCTTATTATTGCTTGTATTGTTGTTTTCTAATATTATGACTTAGTTTGATAATGTTCTGATCATATGATTCTGCTTATGCTTTGACCACACAATTATTTATATTGCTTTGATCAGATATTATGCAATTTGCTCTGATCATATGCTATGTATTTTGGCATTCCCTATTTGTGTTTTTCTTCTTTCCTTTGTGCTTGATTGATTACTTGGTATTTCATGGTATGAATTCTAAAACAAAAGGGAAGATTACTAAAAAATTTTCAAATCTAAAATTTTTAAGTATGTTTTTGCAAATTGAACTTAAATTATTTACCAACATCAAAATGGGGGATTGTTAGACCTAGGATTTTGATGTGTGTATTTTGTGTAAGTCAATTTAAGCAATTTTAAATAGGTTTTCCATGTATGGTACAGGTGCACTATGTTTGGTACGGGCGTACTAATTATGTTTGTTATATGGTAAGATCATATGGTTGACCGTATCAAGTTAAATTGACTTTATTGTGTGTGGTACAGGTGTGCCAGTTTTGGTACAGGCGTACCAGTTCTTTATGTTATGTGGTACAGGATACGGCTGATGGTACCAAGTTGGCTTTATTTCCTTGAGTTTGGTATGGGCATACCAAGGTTTAATATAGGCATACCATTGCTTACAGGAAATTTAGTTTGGTACGAATGTACTAGTGGTGTTACGGGTGTGCCATTGCTCACAGTAATTTTGCTTGTCAGTAGATTTACTTCTATATGGGCATACCAATGGGTGGTAGAATCATACCAAGCTTTTGTACTATATTTGTATATGTGTTTTTGAATTGATACAGGCATATAGAAACTCGTACGGCCATACGTGACTTTCCAGATTCAATTTAAACACTGTGTAACGGTTCTATTTTTAGAACACACACTTTCCATTCAAATTCTAACAACTATTTTTGTAGAGAAAAGCTTCTTTTGAGCAGTGAAATTCAATAACAAGTAAGTTTGCTTGTTGTATTGCAATTATAGTATTGTAAACTCTCTTTGTGTTGTATTCCTACAACCTAAGTGTTAGGTTTTGTTATTGTTGGTTGGTGTATAATTAATGCTTGGGGCATTAACTTGTATTTTAGAGTTTAATTACTGTGACATTGTAATTGTTATAAAAGTTTGAGTGTGAACCTGAAAACACTAGGGTTTAGGATTCATCATGAGGAATCATTTATTGTATTGATTGATTGAGATTATTGGAACCCTAAGGAAAAGACTTAAGAGAAGTGGACATAGGTCAAGAGTTAGTGTCAAACCATTATAAAGTGTGTGTTGCCAATTTTGCAAGGATTTCAGTCATCTATGAATGTAATGAAGTAGTTGTATCCACCTCTGGCATGTATGGACATAGGACCACATGCATTTGAATGTATGAGTTCTAATAGCCCTTTAGCTCTTTCATCTTTTCCTTTAAAAGATGATTTTGTCATCTTACCTAATAAACAAGATTCACATGTTTTATAAGATTCAAAGTCAAATGAACCCAAGTTACCTAGTTTGTGCAAGTTGGACATGCGAATGCTGTTGATATGCCCTAGACGATAGTGCCATAGAAAAAGTGGATTAAGAGTATCAAATTTGATTCTCTTGATTTAAACATTGCAAATGAGGTCTGTATTATTCAGTATATAAATTCTATTCTCAACATTTGCAGAATAGTAAAACATACCATCTTTAAACATTGAACAACCATTATTATTAATGGAAAAATTAAACCTTTGTTCAATAAGACAAGATACTAAAATAAGGTTCTTATTCAAGCTTCAAACAAAATAACAATTATTGATTTCTAGTTTTAAACTAGAAGCTAAGTGCAAAATATAGGTTCCTTCTTCTAATGTAGTAACTCATGCTCCATTAGCAACCCTGATATCTGCATCATTCCTACTTAGCCTCCTCATGCTGACCAGCCCTTGCAAATCATAACAAATGTGAGATGCATAGCCAATATCTAATATCAAACTCTTGTTACTAAAAACAGCATTGGAGTTAACCTCAATCATAAATGTACTTAAAGAAGAAGCATATTCTTCTTTACTAGCTCCAGGTACTCCTTACAGTTTCTCTTCCAATGCCCATCCTTATTGCAATGAAAGAAAACACCTTTGGAGGGTTTCTCTGCAGCTTTCTTACCCACAGAACCTTTGGTCTTTAGGGCTGGCTTCTTACCCTTATTCTTGGTTGTGCCCTTCTTCTTGGCAGGCCTAGAAGAACTAACTACCAGTGTTGCTATAGCATTCTTCTTATTGGCTTCCTGAGCATATTTTAACAAATTGATAAGCTTAGTGATGGTAGTTTCTCCCTTATTCATTTGATAGTCAAGCATAAATTGTGCAAAATTATCAGATAGGGATTGCAAAATAAGGTTAATTGCCAACTCTTGTTTCAATCCAAAACCAAGACCCTCCAACATTTATATGTAGCCATGCATCTTAATGCCATGAAGGATTGCTGATGACCCCTCTACCATCTTGCACTTAAAGAGTGCCTTTGAGAGCTTAAATCTCTCAGTCCTTGCTTTTCCCTCAAAAAGCATTTTGAGATAAGTAGCCATGGTATGAGAGTTCATAGCCTTGCATTGCTTTTGGAGATAATTCTCCATAGCTCCTAGTATAATGCTGCTGTCCATCTCATCCTCTTGCTTAAACTTGTTGTAAGCATCTCCGACTTCTTTAGAGGAGTTAGCTACAGGCGTGCATGGATATGCCTAATACAGTACATGGACTATCTGTTTGCCTTTTGAAACTATTTTGATTTGGCAAATCTAGTCTATGTAGTTGGATCCATTTAGTTTATGTTCTAGAATTTCACAGAGATAAACTTTTCTTGACATTCTTTTAGAAAAAATATGGAGAAAAAGAAGAAATAATGTGTCATTAAAAACATCATGTATTTGAAAAACATAATAACATCTTTTATTAGTTTTATCTCCCACTATTTTATTATGAACTAATAGCCCTCAACTACTAATCCAGAAAGGTCATGCTTTGACCTCCTTAGTGGGTCAGTTTCCAATGACTATTAAGCCCAATCTTGAGTATGCTCAACAAATTAGAACTCAATGTCAATAGGTAGACATCTCCTATGTTAATCATATCTCTATATGACTACTAAATCATTGGGTTATCAACTTCTTTTGATACTTATGTTATCATGTATAACATAATTCCCCAAACCGACCTATAAAATGTAAGGAACCACACCAAGTTCATTAATGAACTTCCTTATCTATACGGCTTTCTTTGCTACATCTGATGCAACTATGTACTCTTCCTTCATCATAGAATCTGTTGTGGTGTCTTGTTTAGAGCTCTTCCAAATAACTGTACCACCATTCATCACGAACACATAACTTAATTGAGATTTGCAATCATCTTTATCAGATTGGAAAGTGGTATCTATATACCCAGTTAATTGCATTATGACAAGTGCCAAAAAATTGATAATATTTCCAAGAGAGATGAGATGCCCTTGTCTTCAATTCTAGAAGTGGAGGTGTTTGACATATAGGATTTGGCCTTCATAGGACCGTTTCCCACATCCATGGGAAATAAATACATCTTGGTAGGAGTCGATTACATATCCAAATGGGCCAAAGTAGTTGCTAGTCTTACCAATGATGGGAGAGTAGTAAGCTGCTTTATCAAAAAGCTCTTCTCAAGGTTTTCGAGTCCCAAAATCAGTAATCAGCAATTGAGGAGCACACTTTTACAATGCCAAGTTTGAGGTCTTACTCAAATGATATAATGTGCATCACAAAGTATCAATAGCGTATCACCCTCAAACTAGTGGCTAAGTAGAAGTTGTCAACAGAGAGTTGAAGAGGATTTTAGAAAAAATAATGAGTAGTTTAAGGAAGGATTAGGCGGTGAAACTTGATGATAACCTACGGGCATACTGCACAACATTCAAAATGCTTATAGGCACAACTCCCTATAGGATGGTTTATGGAAAGGCGTGTCAATTGCCAATGGGGCTAGAGCATAAAGCATATTGGGCAATCAAGTTTCTTAATTATAACTTGAAAAAGGTAAGTGAGAAAAGATTTTTGTAGTTGTAGTTGTAGAAACTTGAAGAGCTAAGACACTTAGCATACAAGAATGCTAAGTTATATAAGGAGAAAACCAAGTAATTGGCATGATGCATAAATCAAGGTAAAATCGTTTAAAGTTGGTGATAAAATGCTATTGTATAATTCCAAGTTGAAGTTATTTCCTCAAAAGCTCATGACGTGGAACCCAATGGCAAGTATGCCACAAACCCACACATACCTAAGATATAGCTCCAATGGTAGAATAAACCTCCGCCCTATTGAACCCCCAAACTAGCAAGTATGGAAACGCAAATGATAAGGCTTATTGGAAGAAGAGAAAATGCCACAATTAGATTGATAAGTTAACCCTAATTCCTAATGCAATTAGAAGAAAGCGAATCCTCACTTCCTAACTAAATACATAAAATGCATAAAGCATAAGAAAGACCAAAATTGGTTCTGTATATTGAATGATGATTGAAAAGTGATGAAAAAGGTTTACATAAGCTTCTATTTATACTAGTTTCTAATCCTAGTCCTTCAA